>WSXT02119827.1:0-10974 GCA_011762715.2 Neuroterus valhalla | reverse complement strand
GGGAGACATGGTAGAATGGGAAGCGTAGGGTCTACTGCACATATACTACTTCGGCCTCCAGAATGGCAGGGAGGGATAAAGAGTGAGTGAGAGAGAGAGAGTGAGGGGGGGGGGGAGATAGATGCGTGTGTCGAGGTGTGTGGAGGAGAATCTGTCGAAAATTTTGTCCTTTCTCTCAGGATGTGGTGTCCCGTTTTTCCCAGTTAGGTCACCTCGCTCAGAGTATATGTATATCCTCCCAAAAGAAGCAAAGCTTCAAAAATCGATTCCGGGATTCCAATTGCTTCAGAGGTACGGAAGCATCTGTTATTGAGTGAGCTGGGTCTTATGCTACAAAAAAAACTTGTTGAGCACAATATTTAGCTTCTTGATGAGTGATATTCCGGTCCAACTCATTTCTCATCACCCGGATCCCAGTCGGAAAAGTTCACTCTCGACCTTTTTTTTAGCTGTGGGTTGAGTCCCAGTGGGACATTAGAGGGAGGACAAGTAAGCAGAGAGGAAAGCTATCCATGCCTGCTCTTTCTGATGAAACTAGAAAGGTGCTTTCCACACGACTCCTTCTTTCCATGCCATACATAGAGAATCAAACGCTGTCATAAACTTTCGAATTGTATTCTCTTGGTGTGAAGAGATGAGGCGAATCTTATCAGTTTACACACGAAATAATACAGATATTTTTTATTACGGAAAAAAAAGAAACAATAAGCTTTTTCTCAAAGTAAAAGCTTTTTCGATCTGAAAAATGGAGCATTATCAATCCGCAGTAGTTGCCGTTTTGCTTCTGGTTTTAAAATGGTTATATATACATATGTAAGAAAGTACAAAGACAAAGTGCGCAGCACCAATTTCGAACACACGGCGCGTGATGAGAATATGCAAGCGCGACATGCACATCTTTTCTTTTCAGATTGATTTCGTAAGGAAGGCTCAGTTAATTGTATCATAATTTTGCCTCTATAAAATATTTCGTGATCTGTACCCACATGGCTTCATCGACCTTGGTTTCCTCTATCTTCAATAAACAGAGTATTAACATTGCTTGAACTCATGTACGTGGACATTTTTGCTGTGCTGTATTTTTGACGAGAGTATACGACTGATTTCATGATAAATTTGAAGAGTGAATTAGATATAAATCAGAATCAATATTTTTCCCAATTGTAAGAAAACTAAAAAAGTTTTTAAAAAAAAAAACTAGACAAGAACCTAGCAGAGTGAAAGTGTTCTTCTAGGCGCAACCCTGGAGAAAAGGAATTGGGTCTATGTGATTCGAATCTAATGCGGTCATTAGTCAATCTTATTACACTTACCAGCCAAATCCAGATAAAGCGCAAAAGCAGTAATAAGAATGCATCTAGCGATCTTCATATTTTCTAAATCCAGTTTTTGGATGGTGATTGAGAAATTGGGAATATATATTCACTGTTTTATATAACAATCTACCATATGTACCTAGCTTTATCAACCTTGGTTAGCTTTATCTTCATAAATATGAATATGATATTGCTCTCACTCATGTACGTGGCCGAGCTTCCGCGAGCGCCATGTTTTTGTTGCGAAGAATATTATCCCGCGGCCGATAGCTCTAGAAGCCATGAGATCAGCTAAACCAGTAAAAGATATACAGAACATATTTTGAAGTCGAAATATTGATGATGATGATGAAAAAGTGGGGGAAACAAGTAGGAGAACTGAAACAATGGTCAACAAAATGAAATTCCTTCTAAAGGACTCTCAATTTAACAAAGGAGCGATATCTAATATAATACCTACTAATACTATTCCTCCAAGACTTTACGGACTCTCAAAAATCTACACGAACAGCGTCCCGGTACGACCAATCATCGTTGCAATAATTTCATGTACCTACAACCCAGTACGCTTCCTGACCAAAGAACTCAATCCTTTGAAAGGAAACTCTATTACTCACGTTTCAATTTTTTTTACGTTATTAGGGGTCGCGGAAGCAGAGAGCAGAGAGGGCTCGAGCCCCATGAACTGAGAATTAACGAGAATGGCCCTTTGGGGCTACCGTGAAGTTTAGCGAAGAGAAGGCCGCAAGGCTTATATGCGCAAGGCATCTTAAGGTTGTATGGGTGTCCTGCCATGTAAGGAAGAAGATTGAGGTGACCCGATGTTACCGCTGTCATATTTACGGCTATATGGCAGCGGATTGCACCGGTCCCGATAAAAAGGCGTATTGCTGAAGGTGCGTAAAAAGAGACACAGGTCCGTGATGTGCGAAAGTACTCCGCACTGTTAACTCTGTGCCGCAAAAAGTGAAGGTTTCCAGACCGAACATCTCCGAAGAAGCAAACAGTGTAGGGTGTACCGAAATCCGGCACCAAAAGTAAAGCCTCGAAGAACTGAACGTACACCAGGATGTCGAAAGCCGACGAGCCCGTTGCGCGAACCTTCGATCTACTCAAGACAATGCGTAAATCTTGCTAGGTTCAAAAGTAGGAAAAGAGATAAGTCCAAGTTGGCAAAAATAGTGGAACGCCGAGGCACGGTGTTGTAGCCTTATCTTATTCCCCTGAAGTAATGCGAAAGCGGTTCGGGCGAAATGGGTTGACAGGAGAGGCGGGGTTTTAGTCAGTTGGAATCTGACATAAACTAACCTAAGAATCGCCCACTTATTGTGAACGACTGCTTGGTTAGGTGTCTTATGCAAGATTTCCTCCCTCTATAGAAAAAAATATGACTGAGTCTGCGATATCTTCAATTTATTACAATATGATCTTTGATTTGGTAATAGAACGATTTCTTAGGGAAATCAATCAATTTGAGCCATTTTGTTCACAGTAGGCCAGAACCTGGAAGATAACTCGGTTTCTAAACAAAATTGCAAAATGAGTTCCACTTAGAAAACTAAGTCTGCAGAAACTTACTGAGAGATAAGAAATACTCCTAGATGTGAGAACTTACATTCCTTTTAATTCCACATTTTATTTTAATTTCATCGCATTCTCCAATAGGGCCACTGGACGCTTCACACCGCTTTTATTTCAATTATTATTGATTAACAATTTAGATACACAGGTGTTGATGAAATAATGGAAGCAAACAAATTTGTGAGTCTTCTAAGGATATGTAATTTTGTACCCAGACATTTTTTCTGTATCTCGTGAAGTTTGGTGGAAAGTGAACATTTTTTATCTCGATTGTTACTTTTCAAAATATAATTCAAAATCATGTGTCCGAAAAATTATTGTTAAGTGCAAATTTTCAGATTCTGCCAAGATAAACGATTCCACTTTCAAACTTTGCCTTTTTTTTCTTGTATGGTTCTTCTGTGGAATGTGATTTCTTATATTTCAGAAAACCTTACGAGAGATCTTTTCCTGAATCTTTTCTGAACGACTTTCACTTTTTCGACAGGAGGAGAGCACAGGCATTCTTGATAGTTGGAACATAGACATCAGATGTTCGCTCATTTTCAGAATCTTATCTCAATGAGAAGGTATTTGTTCCATGCGAGAATCAACTTTTGCGGATTCCACAATTTCAGGACGTTAAATTTTGACAGTTCATTAATAGATCAAATTCAGGGCACAGAAAAGAAAAGATTCAAAGACTATTCGAGTATGAGAGTACAGATGTTTGAATAACTGGTCCATGTAGTATGGTGGTATGGAGTAGGGCTTTGAGGTCGAAGGATGAGAGACAGGAAATGAGTGAAGAATGAGATTTTGAAGATAAATGTTTAGAATGGGAGGAGATAGGATAAAAGATAATAGTAGATAAAGACAAAGGGAGATGGAGGAAATGATAAAATTGTAGTACTATGAACGTTATCAGATGATTAAGTACTTGAGAGAAAAAGAATAGTTCAGAAAAGCAGATATTGTGTAGAGTGTGTGATTACTAAAAGAAGTAAGATAAGGTCAAGAATTTGTTCGTCTAGATGATGAAGGAAAATGGAGGATGAATATCAAATATTTGAGAAGTTAGATCTTGAGGAACCTATTGAGATAGACAGTGAGGTACTTAGGAAAATAATTGTAAAAAGAATGGAGGCTTGCGAACCCGTAAATGGAAGAGGAAATAAATACATGCATACTTTCAGTTATATTTTTATTAGACGGAAAATGTGTGACAAAATCCATCAAAATCTTTCCGAAAAAGTCATGTAGTTTGAAAGCATGAAGATGGAAAATTTTCCCTGATTGAGAAGATGTTACCCCTACTGAACAGTAGTCGAAATTTCCAACTCTGAGAAATACCCCTAAAAATTTCTGTATTGTTCACCAGTAATCTCAAAGATTATTTTTCAATTTTTCTACTTTTTTCTGGTGAATCTGGTCACGTGCCTGATAATCAGAAGGTTTTATGAGATAATTCAGTTAAGAACTATTATTCCTGTTTCCATGGTATTTCCTCTCAGCTGCAAGATATTGCTCCCGTCCCAGTTCTTGTATCCATTGTGCAGTTTGTTTGCGGTGTTCAATATTTTCAGAATTACAATATTCCTCTTGTAAAATTCTTATGCTCTCTTCACGACGATCTGTTAATAATTTTTGTATCCTTTCTTCGTTTTTGTTGACACGTTTTTCGTGTTGCTTACGTAGAATATTGAGGTATTCTTCAGTCAAAGGTGAGAGTGCGACAGTTTCTGTATTAGCAGGATTCCCGTGCACAATGTATTCAAAACCATGTTCATGATCTTCATCCTTTCTTATGAGCATATTTTCACTAGTTGGTGGAACCTGTTGACCTTTCTGAAGTTGAATATCCAGCAACTGTTTAGTCTAAGGAATGAACTTTACTTTTACTTCGAGGCCAAGTGACACCATGTCTTCATAACCGTCAGTTGATTGTGTATCAGAATTTGATGGTTCTAATGATGATCCTGATAATGATGCGCAACCTTAACAAATCCACAAAGCCTTGAATCAGAGAAAACATATAAATTGAGGCTTTTGAAGTTCTTGCACAAGGGACACGTATGCAAGTATGCATCTTCATTAGGATTAACTTTGTTATGTAATTTTTTTTTCTTCCTTTTGAGTTTATAGCGACGTTACTATTAGACCTAGGCTCAAAAGGATAATCTACAGTAGGGAAAATGAACTCTTATTTTCTTCAATAGAATCTCACTGAATTCTCAAGAGATCTCTCAAAGCCAGTTAAAGGAAAAATTCCTGAACTTTATTTGAACATACAAATGAAGAAAAATGTTGACATTTGACATATAAACGAATATTATGAACCAACGCGCAGTTTGTGCAATTTTTGAGAGTTCGAGGTACGTTTTCTCATGAACGTGCTTTGTTGGGCTTCCCAATATTCGGTATACAAAATTCGTCGATATTACATAGTGAATAATAATTTAATTTTTGAAAACGAAGTTGTTTCGGGTTTCGATCGTGTACAAACTACAAATGTTTACAACTACAAAATTTAATTTTTGTTTTGCTTACATATAGTTTGGAGATATAAGTATCAAAAAAAAGGAATTTCTGTTATTTATATTGTAATAATACCTAACTGTATAAATGTTACACTGATAAGCCCAACAATGAACGTCAAGGAGAAAGAAGTAACCTGAACTCTCACTAACTGTCCAAACTGTGCATTGTTTCATATATTTCGTCTATAAAAATGAGCAATATATTTGGTTTTTCAAATTTTGCGTAATAAGTCAAACAAGATCGAGTACGAAAATCGTTCGATAAATATCCGGAATAAATAAAAAATGATCTTTTTCCATTTATAACAATACAATTGTTAGGAACAAATTAATTTTGTCATAGTCAAGCAACATCATCTCTCATTCTAGAATTTCTGTCAATAGAAATTGTTTTTGTACACACAATATCATATTCTTATCAATATCACATGTCATCATTCACTTTTTAAAAATATATTATAGTTCCTCAAAATAGGGTTAGGAAGTATCATTTTTCAGATTTTTTAAACTTTTCCGTAAGATCAAGTCACATATCTATCTGAGTTAAAAGGAACAATCCAAATAACGATGACTTTATATTTTTAACAATAGACCGCTTTTTCAATCCTAGTTCTCCGCGCTTGTTCCTTCCTTGGGTTTATTTCGCTGACGAGATGGTCCGGGGGGGCTCGGGAAGAGGCACGTGCCCTAACCTCAGTCTCAGCTAAGTCCAGCAAATGACAAGACCTGAGAGCGCGCTGTGTACTCAAGCAGGGAACTCGACAATGAACGAGCGATTATCACATAGAATAAGTTCGTCCAGCCCTGGCTGTTAACGTTTCAGCTCCTGCATAGCTGGTCCTAAGGCTGTCGAAAAAACGCTCGAAACCATACAGTCTTCATATTAACACTGTGATATTGTCAGTATTTACCCTATTTGCACTTCCTAGCGAAATCGAGATAAACCATAAACGTCAGAACTAGGATGCAGCTAGCGACTTTTATTTCTGCTAGACTGCCTTTCTGATCGGTGACTAAGGAATATATAAGGTATTTACCGCTATATATTAGGATATGCTGTCTGTACTGAGCTTCCAATAAATGGATTCCAAAATTTGTATTTAACGTGAAGGCAGAGAGATGAACCTCATCTTTCAATTTCATCCAATAGGATCAAGAATCAAGCGATAAGAATCAATGAACTTGAATATCGTCTATATTATAATTCTCAATTGAAACTCAAGCTGGTTCCCAAATAATGGAACAGAGCTGTCTTCTACAACCTTCTTCAACAGTGTTTGTACTTGTTGAAGAACAAATGACGGACTGGTGTACGTCAGCAAAATCGAATGCAAACTCGATTCCGACGGAGGCCAGCAGCAGATACATTATCAAAATCCCGCCCACTTCGCTTTGTAACACATGAATTGACACGCCTTCGCTCGCCAGGAGATACCGCTTTACAGAGCAACGAATTTAATTTTAAATATAACTAACGAGTCGCGAGCAAAAATACTTTTTCAGGTATTTTTGTGCATAATTTTATGAATAATTTTTTTTTGTTTCTCTGATACCATAGGCAGTTGAGCTTCCTCGCTTGAAATACCTTCCACGGCCCCTGGACTTTATTGAACATATACGATAGGTTCACATTCAATTCTAAGACATCCTTGTATGCTTCGACGTAGTATCTCTCTTCACGAGAGTACCAATCCCTAATACAATAGATATCATCAAATCCTTTCGAATTTTTCTTTCCGATCCCATACTTGTGACAGAAGAATGTGTCAACAATACTTGCAACTCTTTCGAAAAACAATTTTACAAACAAATCTTAGGAGCAGCAGCGGAATTATGAATTTTACATGTAACTGCTTACGTCTTCATGACACATCTGGAAACTGGAATCTTCAGCCAATCTAAGTTTGCAAATGAATTCCGGTGCCATTACGTTAATGACACTTTTGTCATCTGGAAACACGGACTAGATGAACTACACAAGTTTCCAGATTTCGTCAACCGATTATATCCTCATATCCAGGTCACATGGGTATTCTACAAAGCCGTGAATCGCCTTTCTTGGACTTTCTAGTTCACAAAATATTCAAACAGACATAAGGATATGAATTTCACAGGGAACCCTTCTATGCAGACAAATACCTGCATGCCTCCTAAAATCTCCATGTATCAACCATCTATCTCAGAAGCAGCGTGTCATCAGCTTCCTCGTTGACAGAACCCTCTTCATAACAGATAAAGATAACTCAAAGGACATAAGAGTAAAGTCAGACTCAGGGTTGCAAGATAAAGCTTGCAACAAGTTGCCCAAATTGTTAACTCAAACCGCTTTGAATCGCCTAACTAGATGTTTCAGGATAAGTGTGGGAAATCCAAGATGTCTGCATGCACAGAAACAAAGAATAATTCTAGCTACATGTGGCGAACCATCGTTTTTCGATTAACATAAATAGAAAGGAGAAGAAAAGGAATGAATGAAATATATAGTAGACTTATGGTGAAAAATTATTCTTTCCAACATGCCGGGTGAGAACCTCTCCTCGACTGGTGACCAACCTATTATAGTTATGAACCAAGAAGGAAAATAAGGACTTCGAAATTGATGGTCCAAGACAGTTATACTGCGAGGACACTCGTGCATGAAGCAAAACATGGAGAAATAAGAGAGACAGCTGACTCAATTATTGTTGTGAGACGAGAAGGCAGGGCCGTCTAAAGCAGTCGGAATATTTACTTGCATAACTTGCAAGTGAGTTGATGCATGAGTTTGGGTGATTAGCTACTGAGAGACGAAGTTTTGCAGCGTATGTATGAGCGGCATTGGTGATGGATGGAAGGTTGAATTCTGCAAGAATTTGCTTGTTGCGGATGAACCAAGGAGTATTTAGAGCGGAGCGGAGAAGGCGCATATAGGTGCCTTCAAGTTTGGAGAGACTATTTGGGGCGTTGAAGGCACGAGTTTTGGTGGCTCGAGAAACTGCAGGATTATTGAAGAAGGGTTAAAGTAAGGTAAAGGCTCCATTGGTCTTATTACGGATGGCTTGGATTTGTTTGGACCAAGTGAGTCGCTCGTCAAAAATAACACCGAGATATTTTGCCGAGAGACTACATTTAATGGAAAAAGATTCAACAAAAAGTTCAGGAGGATTTCGCCGATGACGTGAGAAAAAGACAGCTTCAGATCTAGATTTGTTTATTTCAAATCTCCATCTATGATACCAATCTAGGACGATTGTAATAAATTTGTTTAGACGTTACGAGCAGTGAACGATGACATTGGAAGTATCAAGGAAACCAACATCATCAGCGTATTGAGCCGTGAGAATTTCCTCATCAACAGGAATGTCGTAAAAGAACACGTTGAAAAGGGAAGGAGAGAGTTTGGAGCCCTGACGGACACCGGAGGTTATAAGTTTGGGATCCGATAAGTATTTTCAAACTCGAGCTCTGAAGCTCCTGTTCGAGAGGAAGGATTTGATTAAGGCGATGAGATAGTGAGGGAAGTTACACTTGATGAGTTTATAAATTAGAAAGTCATGCCAGACTCTGTCAAAGGCTTGCTTACAATCCAGAAGAAGCATGGATGTGTGTCTGCTTTTGTTAAGGTTTTCGGCGATGTACTCAGAAATACGAAGAAGTTGATGAGCTGTTCCATTACGTTTGCGAAAACCGTGCTAGAAGTCAGAAAGAAAGTTGTTTTGCGAAACAAAGTCATCAAAACGGGAAGGAATGATGTTTTCGGCTTGTTTGCTGAGACGACACGACAGACTGATAGAACGAAAACTTGATGCTGAGCTGAGAGGGTTACCCGGTTTTGGAAGAACAATTACAATAGCTTCTTTCCAGGCTGGGGGAAGTATTGTAATTGCATCATTGCGTTAGCAATGTTGCAGATAGCCACGATGTGCTTGCGAGGAAGTGTTTTCAAAACATTGTTGCTGATGGAGTCATTGCCAGGGGCTTTACGATTTTTCAAGGCGTGGATCGTGTCGGAGACTGCTTTGAGAGAGGTGGGAATATAGTCAGTCATTATTTTTCCAGTGTATTATGAAATTATTGAGAGCCATAAATTGTATTTTGAGAATTTTTTTTTCAAAGAAATTTTCTGGATGAAGTGGCAATCAATTCGAATTATTGCGGATGAACTTGAGTATGGACATCTATCCTCATTTGCGAATAAATTACGAACAACGATAAATTGAGCAAAGTCATCAGTATAAAAGTTTGTTTCGTGAGAAAAACTATTTTGTTCTGATAACTTTGCAATGTACTATTAGAATGCTATCAGTGACAAAAAATCATAATAAAATTGGAAATATACCCATCGAGTCACAAAGTTTTAACAGTTTCCAAGACTTATAAGTCATATGAGGAGAACAATTTACGCTGTAAAAAGTTTATTTGAGGTTAACGCATTCTAGGAAGAAGCGATTATCTGTGAATAAAAATTTCAAGTTTCTTTTGTTCAAACAACTCCTATTTGAAACTTAATTTAAGAGTGTGAGTTACAAGATGACTAAAAACACTATTCGATTCGACAAGTAAAATTGCATAGTATCCAGATGTAATCCAATGTCATTCCCCAAAATGTTGGTTATGTAGTTCAAATAGTCTACCCAACTGTTTTATTTGAATTGTACTGACAGAATGGAAAAACAATGAAAAAAAATGTATGCGTGGATTAAATAAGAAGAGAAGGCCTTTCTGGTGAGCCACTTATCGATTTATAATGCTTCGGGTGAGCAGCTTTTTACGTGATACGCTACAAACAGTTGTTAGCCGTCGATTTCTATTTTCCTAATAACGATTCCATAAACGGTGACTGAGAAATTTGAAATATACTCATTACTAATGTAGAAATATTTCATTATCCGTACCAACGTAGCTTCATCCAAATTATTTCTCCTTATATTTGGGGAATCAAATGATAAAATTGCTCAGACTCATGCACGTGGCCAAGGTTTTTCACACGTTTCCTTTCAGCGGAATGAATATTTGCTTGGCTGATAACGTTTGACGTCACAGAGTATTTTATTCCTGATAATTTATGATTATCAAGTTTCCGGAAACAAGGAAACTCGGTTAATAAATTGTCGCAGCTGCGGTGTTCTGCTCATTCTCCTCGGTTTTCAGGCATATCATCAATTCTTTGATCAGTGCTGATTTTTAGATCTCTTTGAACATGGAGAACATTCTTCCATATAATCGTTGCTCTCCAGTCTTTCTGGGTAAATATATCTTCAATCCTTGTAGGATCTAAAATGACCGCTCGCTGGAAGCTACTGTTACTGGGATAAGATGAAGTCAAGGCTCTGGCTAGTCTTGTAATTGTAAACGAGTAAAAAATGCCCCTGTGAGTCAGGATTCCACACACTATTTTTCATCACACCCAGGATCATAAGTGCAAACTTTCACAAATCCGCTGCAAGGTAAAGAGGCACAGTCCCTTGCAGAGCACAGGAGCAGAGCCCTTTCGTGGGGGGGGGGGGGGGGAGGAATTTTCCGTGGTTGGAGGGAAAGGGGGGTTGCGGGGGGGGGGGTAAAGAAGTTGTGTGCCGGGG
>WSXT02119816.1:0-10974 GCA_011762715.2 Neuroterus valhalla | reverse complement strand
TCTGACTTTCTTTTCAATCTTGCGTTATTTGGCTAAAAATTCTCATTTTCTTTTATATTTTTGGATTTTGAAAATGCGACAACTCTGACAATTTTGCTTTTATTAAAAAAAGTCATACGGATAAATTGTTTCATTTTTTACCTACTACAAGAAACCGTACTTACAATTTTCAAGTCTTGGAAAAAAAAGTAAAAAAAAAATAGAAATAAATAATAATAATAATAATAATAATAATAATCCAAAATAGCTTGTTAACGAACTCATCCTGTCTTTTCGGTCCCTAAAAATGTGTGCTAAAGGGCAATCCAATCCGATCATTCTTTCGAAAGTAATCGAGTACACAGACTACAGACATACAGACAGACAGACACCTTCGTGAAAACCATTTTTTCGGATCCAGGGGGTCTCAAAATGTGGAGATTTTATAAATTCCGCGAAAGTCAATTTTCACATAGAACCAATACCTTCTCATTCAGAAAGAGAATGTAAAAAAGTAGTATTCAACCAAAGAGGGTCTGGATTATCGATTACCGCCAAATATACATCTTTCGCAATTATCGCTTCTATTTTCTCTTTTGGTGGTGCCCATTGAACCTAATTTATATCGTTGGTCCTAGGTCAATAAGAATCTATTCCGAAAAGGATTGAATAATAGATTTTCATACAAATTGATCTATATAAATATATTATTCCTCATACGTTACATAAAATTCATGATATATTCTTTTATTCTAAATATTATTTCATGTCGTTTCTTAACTTTTATATTCCGAATTACGATTGGCAGCTGAGGGGTAGCGTCCACTGGAAGGGGAAGAGAACTCAGGTAACTGTGGAGGAAAAGATGACTGTAGCCCACTAGGGTGGTCCGAAAATGCATTAGAAAATTTTTTTTCTCGAATTTTTATGCAAAACGCCCGGAAGTTTGTTCAAATCCATAAAAAAATTGATGAATTTTTTTTTCTTTGAAAAAAAATGATATTTAGAGGCACAAGAGGTTCAGAATTCACGATTTCTCTTCGCAATAATTCACAGAATGCGAATAAACTATTACTTTCCAAATATCACCCCCATAAGTCTGTTTTGTAGGGTCCCAAAGAACCCCCATGAGTGAAAAAATTATTGTTTCGATAACACGAAACACTACTTTATACTGATAAGTTAATGTTTATTTGAATTGTTTGAACAATTAATCATTGTTTTAGCAAATTTCTCTTAGAAAAGGGTTAGGAAGTCAAGGTTTTTTTCTGAATTTTTTAACTTATTATCAAAGTTCAAGTTGAAGCAAGGTAATAATCAATTGCAGTTACAAAAATAATTGTTTGAACACTTTGGTATTATTTAAAACAATATTCTCTGAGAATACTGCTACGAAGTTGCGGTTTTTTCTGAAATTTTCAACTTTTTGTCCACGTTTCACTTGAAGTGAGTAATTATTTTATTAAATTTAGCAAAAAGAAATGTTTAAACAAGTTGGGAATGTTTATAGCTATCTTCTTCTAGATTAATACAACATAGCTGCGGTTTGTTCCTGAAATTTTTTACTTTTTATCACTTTTCAATTAGATTGAAGTAATAATTTTGCTCACCTTTCACTTGGAGTGAGTTAATATTTGATTTAATTTAACAAAAATAATTGTTTAAACAAATTATTATTGTTTATGGCTATCTTCTCTTTAACTTTGCTTTATCTCTTTAGTTGTGAACAAATATTAAATAAACATTAGAGAAATTCATATTTTAAATATTATTATATTGTTTTAAGTAAATTATTTTTGTTCTTTTCTCAATGTCTGAACAAAATTAATTAAAACAAAGAAGCTGAATTCATTCAGTGAAATTTCGAATTTTCTACTCAAATTATGGATCTTCAATGAAGAATTTAATTTTTAAGAGAGTAGTTCAACCAATTGAATTTCCTTGAAATTCCTTTCAGGGCAAAGTTAAACATATAAGAAAAAACCACAAATTTCTAGCATTTATCTAATGGAAAATGGTTATAAACAATAATAAATTGTTTAAATAAGCATGTTTCACTAAGTGAAATGTGGACAAAAAGCTCAAGAGCTTAGAAAAAACTGCAACTTTTTAGCCCTAATCTAACAGAAGAAAGCCATAAATAAAAGGAATTGGTTTCAACAATTATTTTTGTTAAATTGAATTAAATATTAACTCACTTCAAGTGAAAAGTGGGCAAAAAGTTGAAAATTTCAAAAAAAAAACCGCAAGTTTCTATTATCAAGCAAAGGAAATATTATCAGCAATGCTCATAAATTGTTTAAACAATTATTTTTCCTGAAATAAAAAAAGAAATTACTTACTCTAAATGAAAAGTGGACAAAAAGTTGAAATTTTCAGAAAATACCCCAACTTTGTAGCATTATTCTAAGAGAATATTTTTATAATTAATACTAAATTGTTGAAACAATTATTTTTGTTAACTTTCATTGATTATCACCTCGATTTAACTAAAACGTTGAAAAAAAGGGGAAAAATTCAGAAAAAAACCTTGACTCCCTAACCCTTTTCTAAGAGAAAGTGCTAAAAACAATAATAAATTATTAGGCAATTTATATAAACATCAAATTGTCAGTATAAAGTGTTTTTTCATGTATTTGAAACATACTGCGTTAAAAAAACCGCAAAAAAATTTTAATTAGCGCCAAAAACTAGAAAAACCCATTTTTTCAGTTATGGGGGTTTTTTTGGACCCTATAAAATCGACTTATTGGGGTGATATTTGAAAAGTAATATTTTATTCGCATTTTATGACTAATTGTAAAAAGAAATGGTGAATTTCGAACTCGATTCACCTAATATTGAGAATTCTGAATAAAATTTACGAAAACGTCTTTTTTTCTTATGGGAAATACGTGGTTAACTTCATGGTGCATGCGCCACCTCAAAATATATACATTTTTTTCCGAAAAAAATGCATTTATTTTTTTGTGGATTCGCACAAATTTCCGGGCGTTCTACATGAAAATTCGAAAAAAATTTTTTAGACCACCTTACTGCCCACATGAGCTTGCAGGTTAAACCGTCCATGGTATCAATTACCCTATATGATTCTGTTCCTTCTGATTGAAATTGAAGAAATTAATGGGAAATTTCTTGTTTATAATACAAAACCACTTTGTTTTCCAACCTTTGAAAGGACGCTCCAGCCTTTTTGCACGCAGATTGGCCATAAATTGTCTGAACAAGGTAACTGAAGAAGAGAGCATCAAAGGCTCGTTTATAGACTGAGAGAGGGAGAAGAAAATCGGCTTTTATGTTTTATCAGAGTGCCGTGCCTCAGCCAATCAATATAGGGGATGGGGGTAGGTCGGTTTATGGTTTCCTCGCTTACACGGTTACGAAAGCGAATTGTTCTACGGCCACGTGAAACGAGCTTGACCCTGGCCTGCATCCGAAAGCCAAGATATATATGTCTGGACCAGCTCGGAGCGTGCCAAGAAAAGTTTGTGTTTATGTGTGTATTTACACGTTCTTTGATTGTGTTTGTAGACAAGCTGCTCGGATTGAAAAAAGCTTTTCAGATTTTCACTGAAAAGCACCGTTTCGAGGTGACCTTGAAACTACTTTCCGGTAATTTCGATTATTCTGAAAATTTCGTAATTTTTGGGAATCCTGATAATTTAGGATTGATGTCATATAATTTTGAAGAGAGTTGAGATTTCGAAGATAGTGTAGTAACATTTTTGAATTAGGTCTGGGGTCTTTGTTATGGTTTGTCAAGGTTCAAAAAAAGGGTTGTCAACATCCAAAAAGTCGAATGTTCAACAAAACATGAACTTTTAGCTAAAAACAGATATCCTTAAAAACAGGAAAAAAAAAACAATTTCCACCCAAAAACATAAGTTTTTTCAACAAGATAATCGAATTTTAAACCGAAGAGGAAAATTTTTCAACATAAAGATGAATTTTTGACTCAACACATGACAATCGACTTTTTGATAAAGGAAACAAGGAGTTTCAACCAAATATGACTTTTCAAGGGAAAAATATGTCTTTTGTTATACAATTGTACAATCACATTATATAATCATGCATTTGTTATAATTCTTATCTTTAATTGAATTGAAAATCTAATAATAAATATTATTTCAAAAACAATAATTTTGGACTCAAAATATGATAGAAGGTTGAGTTTTTATTCAGGAAAAACCAATGTTAACCACAAGAGATAAATTGCCAAGCAAAAAACAGACAGAAGAATGGACTTTTTATCCAAAAGGGTGGATTTCCTGAAGCCGAAAAGAAGAATTCGGAAGAAAACAGCTCAACATCCAACCAAAAAGATAAATTTCCGAAAAATCATATGGCTTTTCAATAAGATGATTGAATTCTCAATTCAAGAGGGCGGATTTTTTGCCTGAAAATTCAAATGCGCAACAACACAGATGAACTTTGAACCAAAGAAGATGAATGTCCGAACAAAACATATGTCTTTTCGACAAAATATATGATTATTCGATTTAGTCGAATATTCAACATGACAGATCAACTTTTGACCTAGTAGTATGCAACAAAGTAGATGAACTTCACATCAAAGAAAATGAATTTCTGAACAAAGCATGTGTCTCTTCGAAAAAATAATTGAAATTCCGATTCAGAAGATCGGATTTTTGATCTGAATAGTCGAATGTTCAACATAACAGATTAACTCTCAACTAGAAAAAATGAATTTCCAATTCAAACATATGCCTTCTGAATAAAATACTTTAATTTTTTATCTAAGTAGACAGACCGTCTATCTGGAAAGTCGAATTTTCATCAGAACGGATGAACTTTCAACCAAAAAGATGAGTTTCGAAGCCAAACATATGCCTTCCAAATAAAATATTGAAACTCTCTGTCAGTTTGAGAAGGTGGACTTGCTGCTTAGAAAATCGAATGTGTAACAGAACAGATGAACTGTAAACCGTAGAATATACATTTCCGAAGGAAGCATATTCCTTTTCGATGGAATGATTGAATATTTTATCTAAATAGACGTACTTCCTATTTAAAAAATCAAATGTTCGAAAAAAAAACAGATAAATTATAAACAAAAAAATATGAATTCGGAAGCCAAAGATTTATCTTTTCAGTGAAATAATTACATTTTTAATCCAGACAGGCGGACCTTCTATCTCAAAAGTCGAATGTTCAAAAAAGCAAATGAACTTCAAATATTCAAAGAAAATAAATTTCTGAACAAAACATATGTCTTTTTGATGGAACATTTCAATTCTTACTTTCAAAGTGCGGATTTTCTGCTTAAAAACTCAGAAGTACAATAAAATAGATCAACTTTCGACCAAAAAAGATCAATCTTCACGCTAAACATATGTCTTTTCAATAAAATAATTGAACTCCCAGTCCATAAGGGCGAATTTTTTACCCAAAAAGTCGAATGAAGAACAACGCGGATGAAATTTCAACCAGAAAGATGAATTTTCAAGCCAAACATATGTCTTTCCTATAGAATAATTCAATTTATGATCTACATAGGCGGACCCTCTATCTGAAAAGTCGAATGATTTTCAGTAGAACGGATGAACTTTGAACTAAAAAGATGAATTTTAAAGCCAAACATATGTCTTTTTAATCAAATAATAGAACTCTCAATTCAAAAAGGGAGATTTTCTGCCTGAAAAGTCGACTGTGCAAAAGATTAACTTTCAACCAAAGGAGATACATTTCCTAACAAAACATATGTCTTTTCAATAGAATATTTAAATTCTCAATCCAAAGAGCGGATACTCAATCTAAAAAGTTGAATGAGTCCAACAAAACAGACGGACCTTGTACTAATAATATTGATTTTGGAGCCAAACATGTGTCTTTCCGAAAAAAAAAAATTTAATTCATAATTTAAAAAGCCGGATTTTATGCCTGAATTTTCAACCAAAACAGATGTCTTATTACAACAGAAGAATTGAATTCCTAACCAAACAGTAGAATTTCTAACCAAAAAGATTGATTTTGGACCTAAAATATGATAGTGGACTTTTTAATGAGAAAAATGGTTTCCCAACCATTAAAGACAGATTTCCAACCAAATAGTCGAATTTTTCCCAAAAAAGAAAAAAAAAATGAAGTATGGATTTAAAATATCCAATTCTTCAAGGAAAATACATTTCAAACCATAAGAGATTTTCTAATCCAAAAAGACAAATTTTTATATCCAAAAATTCGAATTTTTGACTTGGAAAAAAACAGAAGGAAAGCAAGGGGGAATAAGTAAGAGGTCGAGAGGAGAAGAGGAGGTAAATGAGGTAGAGGAAGCGGATATGAGGGAAAGGGAGGGGGAAATAATTGGGACAGGGAGGCGAAAATGGAGGGAAGAGAGGAGAAGTTCAAGGGGAATAAAGGGGAAGTGAGGCAAAGTAGGGTAGTAAGGAAAATGGAATGAAGGTGTGAGAGATTGAAATATCGGGAAATAAGAAAGAGGGGCGGGATATAAAGTAGGAGAGGCAGAAACAAGAGAGTGAAAGAAGAAAGAGAAAATGAATAAAGAAGGAGAGGCAGAAATAAGGGTGATGGCTGAGAAGTGAAGAAGGAATAAAAGGTAATGAAGGAAGGGCAGGTGGAAATGAGGGACAGTGCAGAGAAAGAGAAGATTGATAAGAAGGAGATTAAGGAGAAGGAGAAGATTTAGGAAAATGAGGCATCAATGAGAAGTGAAAAGAGAGGGGTTAAGCGAGAATTACTATAAGCGAGAAGAAGGGTGGATGGAAATGAGGGAGGGGAGGCGGAAATAAAGGAGAGTAAGGAGAAGAGAGACGGGATGCGCAAACAAGGAAAGGCTGGGAATAAGCATGAGGGGTATAAGCAGAGGAAGGGGAATGAAAGGCTGACAAAACTGAGGAGAAGGGCGGAATCAGAGTGCGGAGACGCAAATAAGGGAAAATGAGGAAGGTGGGAAAGGCGGGAGATTTGAACTCATTTCAATCAAAAGGGACCATCTAAACCACTGGTACCTCTTCTCACTAATAAAACAAGAAGAAACTGGACCATCGAAGTGCTATTTCATCCAGTTAGAATTTATTTCCAATTTCGTGAACAGATCTTCCATGTTTCCGCTTTCGTCGACGAAATTTTCCCCTCCTGGATAAGAATTGTGTTTCCAGAACCCACATTTCTCTTTTCTTCCTAAGAAGCCATACCATTGGCTGGGAGGGAGATGTCCCTTTTTGTCGTGAAGAAAGGACAATGAGAGTTTCCTTTCTGCGACTGTGGATGCTCCTTTGCAATTTCTTTCATTTTTTCCCTTTTTTTTTGTGGAAACGCTAAAGATATTAAATCTCTTTCATGTTTGACTGTCTGGTATCCAGGAATTAATCTATATTTTCAACAATATGTTTATTCAGGAAACTATACTATTTGAATCAGCCAAAAATATTTCCTATTAAAAAGACAAATGTTTTAAAAAGTCAAATTTTTTATTAAAAAGATTCTCTGATAAAATATTTGCATTTTCACAGCTGATGCTCAATGGTGTAGACCAGATGAGAAACATTAGTTAAAAGATATACATAATTTCCTCTTGCTTCTCCTTCACTACCTTTTATTCCTTCTTCACTTCTCAACACTCACCCTCATTTCTGCCTCTCCTTCTTTATTCCCCTTTTCTTCCTCTTCACTTCCCCTTATTTCTGTCTCCCCGTCTTAATTACCCGCCCCCTTTTACACATTTCCCTCACTTCTCCTTTATTCCCCTTTAACTTTTCCTCTCTTCTCTCTCTTCCCTCCATTTCCGCCTCCCTGTCCCAATTATTTCCCCCTCCCTTTTCCTCATTTCCGCTTCCTCTACCTCTTTTACCTCCTCTTCTCCTCTCGGTCCCTAACTTATTTGCCCTTACTTTCCTTCTTTTATCTTTTTTGAAGTCGAAAATGCAACTTTTTGGATAAAAAATTCGTCTTTTAGGATCGAAAAATTCATCTCTTATAGTTTGAAATCTATCATTCTTGAAAAATAAAATATTTTGGCTCTAGAATCATTTTTTTTGAGTCAAAAATTTGACTTTTTGGTTGGAAATTCAATTCTCTTGTTATATAGACATTGACCTTTTTTTGGTTAAAAGTTCAACTGTTTTGTTAGACATTCGTCTTTTTTGCAAGAAGATCTGCCCTTTCGAACAGAAAAATTTATCTTTTTTGGTTGGAAATTTGTTTAGTTAAAACTTTAAGTATTCTGAAAAGAAGACATATCATGTTTCTTTTGGGAATTTTGCAAAATTTATATTATATTCAAGAAATAAACTGTTTTAGTGGAAAATTGAATTATTTAATTGCAAATGAGCTTTTTTGTTGAAAAAACATATTTTTGGGTTGACAATTTATCATTTTAAGGGAGGATTAGAATTATTCACGATTTAGGCTGAAAATCTTACTGTTTCGCAGGAAGTTAGTTTTTTTTTTCATGTTCAACATTTCGGGAGAAAATTGAATTAATTCTTGATCTTAGTTAAAAATACAACTGTTTGGTAAAAAATTATCTTTTTCATTTCAAAATCTTATTTTTGGGTTGAAATTAGAATTTTCGAGAGAGGATCAAACCAAATAATGATTTCATTTGAAAATTCAACTGTTTCATATTTCATTCATTCATCCAACTATTTCATTCATTTCAATTTAACTAATTCATGATTTTAGTTTGAAATTACTCTAGCTGACTTCAAATAAACTTCTTCGTGAAAAATTCAACTTTTCTGTAGAAAGTTCATTTCCGAAAATTCAACATTTTGAGAGAGAATCGAACTAATTCATGATTTTAGATTGAAACTCATTTTTAAGGTAAGAAATCATTTATTTGTTGAAAAATCATATTTTTAGGTTGAAATCCAACGCTTACAGATATTATTGAACTACTTTATGATATTATTTGAAAGTCCAACTTTTAAATTGTAAATCCACTTATTTGTTGGAAATTTAACTGTTTAATAAAAATTATCTTTTTTGTTGAAAATCTAATTGTTTGATATGAAATCAAGTTTTTTGTTGAACAAAACATATCTTTGGGTTGAAAATTCATCACATTGGGGGAGAATTGAAATAATCCATGATTTTTGCTAAAAATCTTACTGTTCTGTAGGAAGTTGATTTTTTTTCAAGTTCACCATTTCGAGAGAAAATTAAACTCTTCCGTGATTGAAGGTTTAAATGCAACTGTTTGGTGAAAATTTTTTTGGTTGAAAATTCAATTATTCAATTGTGAATCAACTTCTTTGTTGAGAAGCAAACTGTTTCCTAAAAAACTCGTATTCTTCGAAAATTAAACTGTTTTGTAGGAAGTTCACCTGTTTTCAGATTTAACATTATGGGAGAGAATCGAACTAATTAATTATTTTAGTTTAAAACTCTACTATTCGACTTTAAATAAACTTCTTCGTTAAAAAGTTTTGTAGGAAATTCATCTTCTTTTCGAAAATTCAACATTTTGAGAGAGAAACATGCTCATTCATGATTTTTGCTGAAAATTTCACTATTTGACTTTAAATGAACTCTTCTGTTGAAAATTCCACTGTTTTGGAGAAAGTTCATATTTTTTCAACAATTTAACATTTTGAGAGAGAATTGAAACAATTCATGATTTTGGTTTAAAATACAACTGTTTGGTAGAAAATGATTTTTTTTGGTTAAAAGGATCGTTATTTTTGGGTTGAAATCCAACACTTCGGGAGATAATTGAACTCATTAATGATTTCATTTGAGAATCCAACTATTTTATTATAAATTGGCATTTTTGTTGGAAACTTGAATGTTTTGTAGAAAATTCTTCTTATTTCTGCGAAAATTCAACTGTTCGGTAAAAAACGAATGTTTTTCCTGAAAAAATATATTTTCAGTTTGAAAATTCAACATTCGGAGAGAAAATTCAACTTATTCATGATTCATTTAAATAAACTTCTACGTTGGAAATTCAACTGGTCTGTACGAAGTCCATCTTTTTTTCGAAAAATTCAACATTTTGAGAGAGAATTAAACTAATTCTCGATTTGAGATCAAAATTCAACTATTTGGTGAAAAATGATTTTTTTTTTTTTGGTAGAAAATCATATTTTTGGGTTTAAATCCAACAATTTGGGAGATAATTGAACTAATCAAGAATTTCCTTGAAAATTGAAACTTTTGTTGAAAATTCAAGTGCTTGGTAGAAAATTAATGTTTTTGTTCGAAAAACCATGTTTCTGGGTTGGAAATTCAATATTTTTGTAGGAAATTAAACTAATTCATGATTTTAGATCAAAATTCATCAATTTGAATTTAAATAAACTCCTTCGTTGAAAATTCAACATTTTGAAAGAATCAAACTAATTCAGCTTTTTGATAAAAAATAATATTTTTTTGTTGAAAAATAATATTCTTGCGTTGAAATCCAACACTTCAGGAGAAGATTGAAATAATTATTGGTTTCATTGTAAATTGACACTCTCGTTGGATATTTAAATAATCTGTAGAAAATTCTTCTCATTTCTGATTCAACTGTTGGGTAAAAATGAATGTTTTGCTGAAAACCATAGTTTTGGGTTGGAAATTCAACATTCTGTGAGAAAATTTAACTAATTCATGATTTGAGTTCAAAATTCAACTATTTGACTAAAAAAACTTTTTGTTGAAAATTCAACTGTTTGGCAAAAAATGATTTTCTTTTTGTTAAAGAATCATATTTTTGGAATAAACTTCGAAATTTCGCAAGAAAATAAAAGCAATTGATTATTTAAATTGAAAATATAATAATTTAATTGTAAAATCAACTGTTTCGAAGAAAATTTTTCTAAATTGGATTATTTGGAGATAAATGAAATTTCTTGTTGGAAGAACATATTTTAATGTAAAAAAAATCTGCCCGCCTATCGGATCTCGCACTTCGCGCTCGATGGTATTCTCACCTCGCGCTCCGCGATCGGTTATAAATTCACCTCGCGCTACGCGCTCGGCCTTTGTACCTCCCTACAGTTTTATATAGAGCTTGTTCAACTC
>WSXT02119805.1:0-10974 GCA_011762715.2 Neuroterus valhalla | reverse complement strand
TTGATGATTGATGATTGATGATTGATGATTGATGATTGATGATTGATGATTGATGATTGATGATTGATGATTGATTGAAGATTGATTGATGATTTATTGAATAATGATAAAGGGTTGTTTGATTATTGACTGGTTGATGATTGATTGATGATTGATTTTGATTGATTGGTGAATGATTGATGGATGATTGAGGACTATCTGATGAATGATTGTTGACTTACTGATGATTGATTGATAATTTATGATGTGTTAATGATTGATTGATGAATGATTAGTGATTGATTGGTGATTGATGAATTATTGATCGATGATGGATTGATGATTCATCTATGGATGAGTGATTGATTATTATTGATTGAGGATTAATTATGATTGATTACTGAGTGATTGCTGAGTGATTGCTGATTGATTTCTGATTGATTGATTCATGATTGAATATGTTCATGAAAGTACTGGATACCATATACCATACTTCTACCATTTCATATTGAGTTAGGGATGATTAAGCAATTCAAAAAAGCGCCGGACAAGTTTTGACAGATTATACATAGTGAGGAACAGGGAGAGCGCATCCAACAGGATCTAAAAGTGATGGAGGGAAGGTATCAGGGTGGAAGGGATTGTCACATGATTACAGATTATTGCTGGTCTTGAAATAGAGATTGTCTCCCGAAAAATTATAGAAGAGAAGCTCATAAGCGGTTTTTTATGGAAATATAACATATGCTTCCGAAATTTTCTTCTCTATTTACTTTGATGTAACATAATTTTTCAAAACAAAACTGACATTATTAATAAATCTGTTATTTTGTTTCTTGTTTTCCAAACTTTTGTAATGTAAAATAAAAATGAAGATTTAGATGAAAACGAGAGCAAATCTTGCAAAATCATTGATAGTTTCATGAATTATGAGCATAAATGTATGCAAAATCAATCTTATGTCTAGGGCAACAAAACCACCGTAGACCACTGTTATTGATTATTGATTATTGATCATTGATTATTAATTATTGAGGATTGATTATTGATTATTGATTATTGATTATTGATTATAGATTATTGATCATTGATTATTGATGAATGATTATTGATTATTGATTATTGATTATTGATTATTGATTTTTGATTATTGATTATTGATTCTTGATTATTGATTATTGAATAATGATTATTGATTATCGATTATTGGTCATTGATAATTGATTATTGATGATCGATTATTGAATATTGATTATTGATTATTGATGATTGATTATCGATCATTGATCATTGATTATTGATTATTGATTACTGATCATTGTTCATTGATCATTGATCATTGATCAATGATTATTGATAATTGATTATTGATTATTGATTATTGATTATTGATTATTGATTATTGATTATTGATTATTGATTATTAATTATTGATTATTGATTATTGATTATTGATCATTGATTATTGGTGATTGATGATTGATTGATGACTGATATTTGGTTGATTTATGATTGATGGAAATACCGAATTACCCCTTATTACAGAATGTACTATCATCAGAAGATTTTTCGGAAATTATTGTACTATCAGACCGAACACAGATGGACAGACATATCGTCAGACAGACACACGTGTTCGTTGGAAATATTTTTTCTGACTGAGGAGATCTTCTGCAACCCTTATTGACTAACAATTTTGGTTTCTTCGCTATTTACTGTATCTAGCATTATTTGGTGAAGAAATTGAGTTTTGGATTGCCTCAATTTTATATTTATGGCTGAGATCATGGATTTGGTGGTAGAAGGCTGACTAACGAACTCAAGTTGTATTTTCAGGAAATAATCCTTTCATTTACTGATTGAAGTTCAGGTTTCGGTTTAGAATCAGATAAAGTTTTTGATATAATTATACTTTTGCATTGATGTCCCCTCTACAGACTCATTATCGAATCGGCTTCAATGTGTAGAATTCCTATCACTGAGTTATCGTAAGAGTGAACGAAGTTCTCGAAAGAGATCACGAAGCTCCCTTGCATTTATTGAAACTTGAGCAAAAGTTGTATAGTAATTTTCTTTTGCAATGAGACATCGTCGACATAGAAAGAAGAAAAATTACAAATAGTGTTCCGACCATAAATAGCTGTTTTTCTATTTTGGGTGTCTTTGAATTTGTGTCTGAAATTATTTTCGCTCTGATTGATTCCCCACACAAACACTAATTTCACTGTTGTAAGTAGATAATGAAGGGTTTGTCCCGACTCGCAGAATACGTCCGACTCTAATCGCCTGTACCTACTTGGAAACTTCAGAAGCTGGGGAGTTAGTTTGCGGGAAACTTCGAAATCTATGTAACTAAGTTTGGGAAACACGAGTCTCCGATTAATGTTCGAAATCATCACAATGAATTATTCGTCTCTTCTGCGAAAATGGAAATTCGGCATTTTTTTATAAGTAGGAGGGTGAATACTAGCAAAACCCCCCCTACTGTTTTGCTTGTTTCACACTACGCAGTACGCAAGCTCGTTATCGTCAGAAGCTGTGCAGAAAACAACGTAGGGCTCCCAAGAAGAAACATTTTTGCTTTCTGACTTTATTTTCAATCTTGTGTTATTTGGCTGAAAATTCTAATTTCCTTTTACATTTTTGGATTTTGAAAATGCCGTAACTCTGACAATTTTGCTTTTATCAAAAAAAGTCATAGGGATAAATTGTGTAATTTTCTACTTACTATAAGAAACCGTACTTACATTTTGTAAGTCTTGGAGAAAGAATGTCCAAAAAAATGTTCAAAATCCCCCCCCCCCCTTGATTTTTCATCCAAAATAGCTGGTTAACGAACTGGTCCTGTCTTTTCGGTCCCTCAAAATGTGTGCCGAAAGGCAATCCAATCCGATCATTCTTTCGAAAGTTTTCGAGTCCACATATTACAGACTACAGACAGACAGACACCTTCGTAAAAACCATTTTTTCTGACTCAAAGGGTCTCACAACGTGGAGATTTAATCAAATCCACAAAAGTCAATTTTCACATAAAACCAATACCTTCTCATTCAGAACGAGAATTTGAAAAAAGAATTTTTTACAAAGCACTTTTATCCACCACAGTATAGATGACAAATGAATTAGGAAGATATTTTTTTCAACTATGAAGATAAACACAATAGTTCCACCCTCAAACAGAAATATGGATTTTTACAAAGAACAAGAACTTTTAACCAAATAGAATTATTCCAACAATGAAGATGAATTTAAAGCAAGTTGATTTTATATCAAAATGAAGTACAATTTTCAACAAGAAAAAATAATTTGCAACTCGGTTGTTGAATTTTTATGTGAAAAAGGGGAATTCCGAACAGAAACTTCGGATCTCCAATCAAAAAAATTCATCGTTATTAAAAGACGTGATGATTGATATTTCTACCAGAAAAAATTTGAATTTTACATCTACAACATTTGATTAGAAAAAAAGTCTGAATTTACTTCACTCACCCTTGACTTATAAAAAATCTACCGATAAAAGAAACGAAAAATGACAGATTTTTTTTTATGAATCAAAAACCAATCTCATCATTTGATTTGAAGAATGTAACCTTCAATTATTCTGATTCTCAAAATGGTTAAATATACCTGTACATCATAAGAGGAAGAATTTCCGTTCCAAAAAAAAAAAAAAAAGTTTTGCAAATTTCTTGCTCTGTGAGATTTTTTTAGCTGACTCGAATTTATTAATCGAATTGATGGAAGCCTAAGCCTACAAAAATAATAATTATCTTCATTTTTTGAAAAGAATGTATTTATTACGTTTCATTTGCTTTCCCTAATTTATCCAACTTCGGAAAGGGAATTCCAGAAAATTATTATAGGTTTGGTTTAAGGGCAGGGAGTTTTAGTGAAGAAGAATTCCGCTTAAAACAGGAAATTTCTCAAAGTAGTTGAAAAAGAGAAATTAAAAAAAATCGCCCTTCCAATTTAAAATTTGTTACGATTTGAAAGTCCCCTCTTTTTAATTTTTAATGAAGGAAGTACTTCAAGCAGTTTTTAGAATAGGAGTCGTATTCCGAAGAAGAAATATTTCTGAATTATGATAGAAAGCTTGTTTACATTGATTATAGATCTAATGCTTTCACGATGATCCATTATGATGAAATAAGGTATTTCGGGTTCGATCGTGTACAAAACTACAGAAAACTTGTCGACGTTTCGCGAACGTTGCAGCTTCCATCTCCAGGACTGGCTTAAAACTAAAAGCTTATTTACATTGTTTATTGCGAATCTATCATTTTTTTGTTAAAAAATCAACTACTTCTTTCATATTTACATGTTTATTGAAAATGAAATTCTCTTGTTAGAGTTGCGTAATTCCGATCCAAAATTCATTCAATTCAATTCATTTCTAGGCAGGAAGTTGATCTTTTCTGGGTCGAAATTCGACGTTTCAGTAAGAATTTATCTTTTTGAAATGAAAATTCAATTATTTGGTTGAACTTCACATATTTTTATGAAAAATCGATTTTTTCCATTTTTGTTTGAAAATTCTTATTTCTATGTTTCTTTTCCAATTCACTCGAGCTTTAAGCTGAACAGATAAATTTTTTACGCAAAAGAAGATCACTTCCAAAAAAAGGAATAATTTTCAACAATATACGTAAACTGACAAAAAAATGATTGCTCTTTTTGCGAAATCGAAAATATAGTGTTCCAATCAGCTTAGACATAACTTTTCGCGTGACTCGCTTCGCTCGCAAATTTCAGCGCGCCTAGAACGCGCGTCTCTCGGATTTCGCGCTCGATGGTAATCTCACCTCGCGCTCCGCGCTCAGTTATAAATTTACCTAGCGTTACGCGCTTGGCCTTTACACCTCCCTATAGTTGTATGAAAAGCTTGTGAATCTCAAAAGCGAAATGTCGACTACTTCAATTTGATGAGTGTAAATTCTCTTTTGTTACAGTTTCTTCGGCTTCAACGAATACCTTCTCATCGCGTGTCTCGTGCTGCGCACTCGATCAAAGTTTGTCCAAAACGGTGGAAAAGTTTAGTTGCCTAATTTCTTTCACATTTTGTATAGTTTTCCTAGGAATTCAGTTTTTTGATTTTATTTTTTACGATCCGAACAAAAACTATGCGTCCAAACGTTCATCGTTTCAGTTGAGAATCATCTCCTCTGGTTAAAATTCAACTACTGCAGTTAAACATTTATAATTTCATTTGATTCTCCATCTTTTTGTGTATAAATGTAATGATTTCTTTTACAGTTAGTTTTTTTTGTTTGTCGTAAGATAGCTTTTTTTGTTGAAAGTTGTTTTTTTTCTGTGATAAGTAATTTGATTTCCAACTGACAATTTAACTTATTCCAATTTAATACTCCATAGATTCAGTTAATAATCTATTTGTTCAGTCGAACATCCATTTTTTTCAATTAAAAATTTTAGTAATCAAATTTTCGTTAACAATTTATCTTTTTCAGTCAAAGTTAATTTATCTGAAAACTCAACACCTCCAGTTTAATATTCTTTTTTCAGTATAAAACACTTATGCTTGGTTTGAAATTGGTTATTATACTTAAAATGATACTGTTCCATTTTTGGTTGAAAATAATTAATTGTTGTCTGTTCCCCTTCTCGGCTGTAAATTGAAGTGCTCTAGTTGATCATTTATCTGTTTAGTTGGAAATTTATCTTCTTCTTCTGAAATTTAACTAATCTGGTTGAATATTCATAATGTTATTTAAAAATTCATCACATTGGAGTTCTACAAATTTCACTACCAACTCTTGTGGTTTACAAAAAAAAAGATGAGTGTTATAGGAGGCATTCAAGTTAGAGGTGAAACTTTTATTTTAAACTCGTATCATTATCATTCGCTTAGCAATTCATCAAAATGTCATGAACGAATTGTTAGGACAAATTGGAAGATATTTTCTTAAATCGGTAGAGAAAATTATCTTTTTGCTGAAACTCTTGTGTATTTTCGAAAGAATGAGAATAAATCACGAAGATAATTTAAACGTCAACAGTGATTTAGGTTTTTGCCTATCGCGATTGCAAAACTGTTTTGCATACCCCTCAGATTTTTCTGGAATTCGCCCCCCCCCCCCCCCTCGATTATTCTTATGACTTGTTTTCATGAATAAAAAATCTGCGCTCGATGAGAATAAACCTCGCACGACGCGCTCGGCTCCTTTTGGTCCTCGCACTACGTGCTTGGTTGTTTCCATAGTGTAATGCGTATACAGAGTTTCAAATATTTGAAACTGTTAGAAACTCTACTTTTGAGGAGATTATTTAATTTGTTTTTTTTTTACATGAATACAAGTTTTAAATTAATTTACCTAAGGCTCTCTCGGCCTTGAGGAACATATACTCATTACAACACTCGAGCTCGAGATTCATATCCTGCATATCTTAGCTGGCAAATGGAATTTTTCACTGTTTCACAATCGTCATCACGAATAAAATGAGAAATGTACGTCTTATTGGCAAAGAATTCAAGAAGAACTTGTTGACTTTTTTGTTGGTAATAACTTTGCTCATCAAAATATTTCCTTGTCTCCCATAGTTTGTGCGGCGAATTTTTGTGCAAATTCTTTTGATACGTTGCGCAGTTTTTGTTCTATTCATAAAAAAGAACATTGGAAATAAGATAGCAGTATTTAAAAGGCGAACGATACAGTTAATAAAAATAAATATACGATAGTTTTTCACGCAAAATGAGCTACACATGTGTTATCAGTTGTATTTTGATAGGATACGAAGTTCCTATTGTAATCGAGGAAGATAACTTCAAAAATGGAGAAATTATATTTTTAGGGTATCGACACAAAGCAAGAAGAAAAATTTGTGTGCAAAAGTTGCAAGCTCGAGAAAGGGAAAAAAGTAATTCTTCATTTCTCGCCCTTTGGTACAACGCGTAGTTCATGTTCTTATTGTGGAAAATGATGTCATGAATAAAAAAAAAAAAACAATCTTCACTCGAAAATGGAATATACGTTTCTCATCGATAATTTTTTTTTTCCTAGAAATTCAATAAAAACTAAGAATAGAACGATCAAATTTAGACAAACACCTCCCGAAAAACCTACTGGGATCCCAAATCAATCCAAAAAATGAAAGAGTAGAAAAAAATTATAAGATAAAAGACCTCCAAGTCTTCTTTGTCCACCTTCCCTATTTTACAAATATTTTTGTTCCTCTTGAAAAAACACAACAATGAATATTTTCGAAATATCTACCAACGTTTTGGAGTTCCACCAGCACCTCCATAACCGTGAGGAATTTCCCAGCAGGACAAAACTATGAGGAATTCCAATACAAATTATTGTTCTGATTTTATTTTATTCTTACATAGATAAAGAGAATTTGTGTCAAACAAAAGGTTTTATTTACCAAATATAAAAATATCCTTAAATTCGTTCATACTATTCGTTCATGACATTTGAATAAATTGATTCGCAACCAAATATAATACAAGTTTGAAATAAGAATTTTTCTTCCAACTAACATGCCTCCTCCAACACGCATTTAATTTTTATAAACTACGAGGGTGGGAAGTGTAACTCGTGAGTGAGAAAATAAGAGGACGGGAGGGAAAGTTCGATCGTAGGGCAGTCTTGTAGTTAGTTATTTTTGAAGAAGCAAGAGGTGCTTCGCTCTTGATAAGAAACCCATTGTTCCCCATTCGTGTGTATCTCAAAGCATTTCCCCGAATTCGGCACATTCACTGTTGAGTCAGGTATCGGTGCTTTCGTCATTTCCACCGTTCTGAATACGTACCCCTTGGTTGTCAGGTTGCCGCTTGACACAGTAGAAGACGCGGGCCTCTCTGCACAGCTGAGTTAGCCTCCTACCCGAGCTAGGGACATACTATATGTCAGAGCAGAAGATGTAGGCCTTTCAAAATGCAAAGTGAGCCTTAACTACTGTGGTATTTAGCAGTCTTGCCAGACAGGCAAGCGTCGACGAGGCGATTCTCATGTCGTCAGTTAGATGCCCCCACCAGGCGTACTGTTCTCTCGACACAAAGCCTCTCACTTGGGAGGTTTATAGCCTTTTCAAAAAACCCATAACTAAAGGTGGATTCCGAGCCACCGGAACCTTGATAATGGTAAAAAGAAAAATGTCTATAATTACCGGCACAGGGATCGAACCATAGGCCACCTGCTCTAGTCGTAGTTAGTACAAGTGGAATCATGAAGCACAAAAGCGTTAGGTTCGCATCATTTCATTGTTGTTGTAGTTTGACACAAGATGAGATTGATTTCCTCATGCACATTTTTTTAATCAAATTTACACAATGATCACTTAGTGGTCAGTTATTCGTGAGGGCTAAGGACCACGCAGTGAACATTTTCCTAGCAAGGAAGTCTTCATCTCCGGAGGGCGATGATGCCAGTACCTTTAGGGGAAAATATCACTCCCAGTACTAAAAGCTGTTGTTCTTTGTTGTTTGGAACCTTCCTTAAGCTGTAGGTTCCCCTTTCTACTAAGATTGTGGTCAGGTGTGTAAAGGAACAGTCCAAAATCCATCTCATTCCGTTGGAATTCTACATTTTGGTCGAAAATTGAGAGTGGAATTTCTCCATTGTTGCAGAGTTGAGTTCGCAATTTGAGTGTTCACCTCATAGCAAACAAAACCATTACTTTTGTTCCTAGTGTCGAAGTTCATGTTTTCATTACAGACGCCATTATCTGAATAATATTTTCCGTTACTGCGCCTCCTCTCTGTGCCTTGTTCGAGGTCTCGTCCTGTAAAGCCGTCTTATCCTGCCAATTTGATCGAACCTCTTCTAAGGGTTTCTTCTCTAAACGGTAACGGATGTGGAACTGGACACCTAGGATTTATTCGGCTCATTTCCCATGCGCATCTGCATTGGACTGGACCACACAGCTATTCTTGTCTGCGAGTAGGATGATCCTTCTCAACGCATCGGAAGTATCTGACGTATCATTCAACAAATTCCATAACAAATCCTATGAAATTTTCTATTGTCACCATTGACAATGGTACATCACGCTCTCATAGATGGTCTCCTGATTTTCACTTTTACTCTCCTTGCAATCTCCTATTCAATCTAGGAAGCCTAATCTAATTCGGTGATTCCTTACAATCAGGGATATGGAAAAAAAGGGAAGGACCAAGCAGATAAATTTAAGAAGAAGAAGTCTCTGATCTTTGTGAAAGAGGAAATAGCAAAGTGTCCATCATCCTACAAAGTGAAGTCATAACTGTTCATTATCTTGCATTGTCTGTCCAGAAGTTTCTAGCCAAGTATAGCATCCCAATATTGGACTATCCGACTGATTCGTCATATCTTCTTCCATTCGTTCCCTTAAGTAGAATCTGCATTAAAATAAGCGAGATTTGAGTCCATTGAAGCTGCGAAAGAGAAAGCGGCACGTATCCTGGAAGAGCTGACAAGAAAGGACTTCCAGCACTGTTTCGAACAATGGAAGATCAGCATTGAATTGTAGGGCTAGGCATTGTAGCACTAGAGAAGGAGTGTATATCAAGGGTGATAACAAATGATATTTATGAAATCAGTAAATTTTAGAATCCATTAATATTGGTTATAAGCAACCGAAGTTCCTCACAGGCACAAAAAATGCTCGATGAAACTCAGAAATCCTTTGAAATTTCGTGAAATTCTGCATTGGCATCAGTCGCGCGCGTAATAGGCGTTAATGATGCCGACCTATTAACTTAATCATATATGTAATTATCACATGTTGTCAACCATAACCTTCAAACTCTAATTTTTCTCATTTCGCTATCACACAAGAGTCTTCGAAGGCCGAGTTTTCGATGCACCTTTTATGAAAACAGTCGTACATGGCGAGTAGCAGATATCACTGACTCGTGTGGTGCTGCCCTCGCTTCGCTTGGGCGAGCAACTCCACACCCGTCAGTTATCTAAGCCATTCGCCACTCGCCATGTAATATACTATTTTTTCTTCAAATATAGCATAAAATCAGCAATTACATTTTTTGTTCGTAAAAACTGCTGGAAATTATTTTCCATAGTTTGAATGATAACTCAAAAGAGTTTTGGAGAATTCTGTTAGTTAGTTCGTCAACCTTCGTTATTTGTTCTGGTTTGAAATGTAATTCGATCCCCCTCTCTTTCTTATTGCAGAGTTGACTTCGCAGTTTGAGTGTTTACCTAATGGCGAACCTATCCTAACAGTTCCTCGAAGCGAACATTCTTCTTCTTATGAAAGGCGCTATTCTCCTGACAGGATTCTCCCTTCTACTGAACAACTTCATCGGGCCAGGTCCAGGTCTCCCCATGGACAGCCTCCTTTGCCGGCTAGGTCACTCGATTCTCCTATAAGGATTCCTCCTCCTAGAGGGTCACCCCATAGTACTATGAGGATTCCTTCTCCCGACAGGACAATCGATTCTTCGATAAGGATTCCTTCCCCTGACGACTTCGGATGTGGAATTGAACATCTCAGATTTATCCGGCTCATATCCCGTGCGAACCCGCACCGGATCCTTGAACTTCGGAAATAAAATTTTTCTGCCCATAGATCAAAGTATCAAACCAAGAAGTTGTAGCATCAACTGCCGATGGTGACGTCTTTGCAATAGTGAAGGGGCCTCAATATCTTGCTGGAATTTATAGTGGTGATGGTAGAAACCGGGTGAAAATAAACATCGGAAGTGGCAAAGTTACTGTGTTGACTCCAACAGAAGTCAAGGAAACTCCAGTAGGTCATCGCAGCTTTGTGATGCGATATTATGGCGTAGTGCGGATAGGCAACGTGTGAGCCGCATGACCCCACATTATTCATGAAATCTGGATTGAATTGAGAACTGGAATATAAGAAGTTTTGGAGTACCTTATGCAGTTTCAACGGAAAAATTGATTTATCAGTAGCGTTCAAAGACGTATTCGAAGATAACCACCTGACCAGAAGTAAAAAATCTGCCCGCTGCGCGGGCACATTCTCATCGCGTGCTTCGCTCGCAAGTTTGAGCGCGCCTACGGCGCGCGA
>WSXT02119783.1:0-10975 GCA_011762715.2 Neuroterus valhalla | reverse complement strand
AAAGTGTTATAGCTAAGACACCTGAAGGAAAATAAAAATCCACGGCAGAAAAAAATTCCGCAGCTGATGGGTTAAAGTAGTAGAAAATGGAATTTAAGATAAATTTGATGCAACTAGAAGATTTTGAAAAATTATTCAGATTCGCAATTAACACAGGTGTATTACCCAGTCGTCATGTTGGTACCCTTCAAGTGCTTAGCACGGTTGCACATGTTACAATGTATTGCGTTATTTTTATTCAATTTTTTCGGCATTGTGCCCATACAGATGATGCAGATGTCTTCATCAACTCCCTTTAACTCCCTACAAGAGGTGGCTCATAACTCCACATATCGGACTCATTTAGAATGGACGCATCGCTATTGACGCACTGAACAACTATCAAAATTTTCTTTTTTGTGTAGAGGGCCAATGGCCTAAAGAATGTTTTCTATAAACTTTCCTCTAGAGATGTCTGCAAAATGGGCCTCAAAATACCACAAACATAAGTATAAAAAAAAACTTTCGGTGCGATTCAACAATGAGTGATTCACATGAAGTAATCACAGCATGGCAGAAATCTAAATGGCTCACAACTCCCCACTCTCCCCTGCATAAAAATGAGCACCCATCCAACCTAACTGGAGATACATTTTGACTCTTAAAGCATCAGACTAGCCAACTTCCTGAATTAGAAGTCAAAATCCCAAAATTTTTTTAGGCATTTGCGTAGCTCTTTTCGAATCTACTACATAGTGCGTCCCTGCCTCTTCTGTTGTCTTGTGGTAGGCGTAAAGGTCTCCTTTTATTTGTATTTGTGTTTTGTATAGATTCAAAAAAAGTTTCTAGGGCTTGTTTGCTCTTTCAGGAAGGGGTAAAACATACCACAGACATGGTAAAGTAATAGCGGTTCATCTGCAAATTCTGATCCCTGATTTCTTTTTAAACTGAGTTTCTCGATTTCGAAAATTCGACTTGCATGATACTCTTTCAAGTTATTTTGTCCAATCTACTTTTTTGTCTCCTTCCACCATGAAGCCTTCAATGTAAGAAGTGATCCATGAAACTAATTTTTTTAATGTGTGGTATTGAGAGACGTGAATCCATCAGAAGCAGATTATATAACTGTTGTGAATCGAATTCCTATTGATTTTTTCTTCAGTAAAAATGCTATTGCAGTCATAGGGTATAGAGGTGCTCACAAAACTCAACGTTCTCTCAGGTCAATCACGTACTGGAGTGATCAGTGCGGTGCGTGGATTTATGGAGAACTATATATAATCCTGCGAAGAAATCCACTGTTTAAAAATAATGAGTCAAGTTCTTAGTGGAATTGATAGTTGTATTTAGGTCGCTGGTAAGAACAATGTTATTGTGTATCAGCCTCAAGTTCCCTGCTGTAAGGTTTGTAAATCACACCTACCAATCCACCGAGAGAATTTGTGTGGTTTAATTAACTATTCGCGGTTAGTCAAGATTGTATGGTTGTTTCAACTAGAAACTTAGTTGATTTCACAAAATGTTTAGTCGATTCTACTTTGAAAAATGGTACAAGTAGTCAATAAATAAGTTAGTCGAACCGACGAGCCATTCCGGTCTGCTAGCCATTGTACTATTTTGTTTTGGAACTTGTTTCAATGAACCAGAAACTGGCGCAAGCTTGGACCAGGAAGAGTACGAGAATTCCGGTCCAACTGGACCAGATTCATTTTAACCGCTGCTTGGACCAGGTTTCCGATCCAAGGGATTTAGAGTGGGTTGTCGACGAATAACTTGCTCCTACCATTTGCAAAAACATCCGTTAAACATCTGTTATTAGAGAAAGCTGTAGCAGACAAAACCGCAGAGTCCAGCTAATTTCAATTGGCAACACGGTACTTTAGATCCCCTCTCATAGTAACTTGGATGCTAGGATTGTCTTTAATTATTTGCACAAAGGAATCGGCGCAGTTAGATAAGTAATATTCTATAGTCTTGGATGGTGAAAAAGTAAAGTTGTCATTGAAAATGATTTCGTCAAATTTGCAGTAAATATTATTGGAGCAAATGAGGAGCCCACCTTGAGCACTACAATATAGAGCGCATCTGGTTTCGAGACAACAAACTGCTTGAAAGCTACTAAGAAAACAAGAAAATGTTACCGTCTCAGCTATTGACCACGTTTTTCAAATCGGTGAAATCGATGAAAGTAGATGATCATTGGATGTTCCAGAAGATAAGCCTTGGAGCAGAAGAATTGTTTACGTTTTTTACAGGAATCTCAGTGGTACCTTCATTGCGGGATTCCGGTGGCTACTTTGAAAGGTAGTCAGTCTTCGGGTCATTTTGAATTGCCGGTTTCGTAGATTTGCTTAGTTTTGAATTATTTGGCATGCAGACGTTAGCTTTTGTTTGCAGAAAGCTGGTCGCTCATCTGGTTTGTGGGCTGTTCGACGGGTCGCCAGAAGTAAGTCTCGAGTCGTTTGTTGACAAGATTCTGACCTGGTTCCTTGTGGGGAGACTTCTTAGGGGGCGGCCTCTTCTCTGTCTGGGAGTTCAGAGGTCATTGAGAGATGTTTCCCTGGCATATTCGAAAGTATGTTGGTCCTTATCATCCACGCCCTTCTGAATGATAGTGTGAACTTCTTCTGGTAGTACAGTCTTGCTATTTACTACTTGCTTTCAGTTAATTTGTAGATAGATTCGTGCAAAGGCACGCTATCATTTACCATTGTTTATACGTATGTGTGAATGTAATATGCCGTGAATGTAAAGCAGCACTAGACGCAAGGATTCATCAAGTCACGGCAGAAGAGCAAGTAAAGGGTTATAACACTCAACGAATAACATGCACCACAGCACCAAACACCTCATAATTAGGCTGAAAAAACTAAGGCACATGGAATATTCAGAGTATCAGTAAGCACAGTACGAATTCCTTCAATCACGACAAAGGCATTGAGGAGCTCGGACGGATCATCGTGAAACCTACTTGCCGGCGCTGCTTGAGGTTTCTTTTTAGAAATTCGCTACTTCCGTAGGTGTTTACAAATGTTTACAAAATTATTGATAGAATAAACAACTGTGTATGTTATCCAGGGCTGCCACTCAGTCACTCAAGTTACTTTTAGTCACTTTTTAGTCGCTTTCCTGAGAAATAGTCTCTATAAGTCACTTTCTCCAAGAAATAGTCACAGGGTGGCGACTTGACCGGGAAATGACTGGGAACTGGATTAAAAACCAGGAATCTACTTGTTTTAATCTAGGCAATTAAAGATTTTACCGTAAAAATACGAAATATGACCGCTTTCTTTCTATGAATTGAAAAGATTCATTGGAAAGATCATTTGATTTGAAGATTGTAACGTTCCTTTTGTCTGATTCTGAAAATTTCTGAAAATATATACTTTATAAAAGAAAGAATTTTGATTTTTTCTTCTATTATAAGAATAACTTTTTGTAAATTTACTATTCTCATTGAAATTTATCAGGCTGACTGAAGTTGGATAGTCGAATTAATGATGGCCCATTCATACAAAAAGGATTATTTTCTCAATTTTTTCAAAAAAAAATGAATTTATCAAGTTTTGCTTGCTTTCTCTTCATTCATTTGACTAAGGACAGGGAGTTTCAGAAAATAAGTGGGGTTTTTATTTTAGGGCAGGGACTTTCGGTTAAGAAATATAATTTTATTTGGAACAGGGAATTTTTTACATGGAACGGGGACTTTCTATATTAATTATAATTTGGATTTAGAACAGAGGAATTTGAAAAGATCACTTTTCTAATTTGGAATTCGGCACAATTTGAAAGTCCCCTCTTTCCAATTTTAAATGAAGAGAGCACTTCAAGCAGTTTTTGAAGTAGAAGTGGTGTTTTGAAGAAGAAATGTTTCTGAATTGTAATAGAAAACTTGTTTATATTGTTCTTCACGGATTCATCCTTTTTTAGTTAGAAAATCTATTACTTGTTTAAAAGTTGAATTCTTTTGTTGAAAATTGGATTTTTCTGTTGAGGATGCAGCATTTTAATTTGGACTTCAACTCTGGTTGAAAACATACATGCTCTGGTAAAAAGCAATTTATCTTTTTCGGTGAAAATTCAAGTATTTAGTTGAACATTCATTTTCGAATTGAAATATTAAACAATTTCTTCAAGGATTTACCTAGTTTGTGGAAAATCGCTTCTTCTTGTGAATAATAACCCTTATTGTTAAGAACGAATCTTTTTTGCATAAAATAATCTATTCCAGTTGGAGATTCATCATTTTATCTGAAAATTGAATTATTTCGTTTAAAAATCGATTCTTGGGTAGAAGATTTTCTTTTTGTTCGAAAAGTTAATTTTCTTGTTCTTGTTTGGTTTAAAAATAATTTTTGAATCCCAAAATGTTACAATTCCATTTTTCGTTAGAAATCATTGTTTCCATAATTTAAAATTTGCGCATTTTGTTAGAAAATGGTATTGTTTTGTTTAAAGCCAATTTTTGGTCAAGAATTCAACTATTCTAGTTGAAGTTTCATCATTTCAGTTCAAAATTCGTCTTTCTGGTTCCAAATTCAACTTAACAATTTTGTTTGAATGTTCCTCATTTTATTTAGAAACGTAACAGTTGTTTCGAAAGTAATTTTTTGTTTTCGTTGAATGTTAGTGGTTTTAGGTTATAAGTAACTTTTTTCAACTGGAATTTTAACTTATTCCGATTGGGAATTCCATACTTGCATCGCAAAGTTTATTTGTTTGGTTGAATATTTATAATTTTAGTTGAGAATTTATCTTCTTGGTTTGAAATGTGATCGTTCTAGTTAAAAGTTCAAAATGCTGTTCACAAAGTCATCATTTTTGTTGAAAAATGAACTATTTTCTTACTTTTACTGCTCCAATTCTTATAAGGAAAATAATATTTTGCCGTGGAAAATTTGAGTATTTTTTTGAAAATCATTTTATTTTGCAAGAAGACTCTCATCTGGTGTTGAAAATGCAAGCTTATGAAATATCTGAATAATTTAATCAAAATTTTGAAGGTACCAGACACTTTTTTGTTCAGAAAAAGGCACTTTTTGTCCCTTTTCTGTTCAAAGTTAATCACTTTTTAGCTCGTTTTAGTAACTTTTGTCACTTTTTTAGGGTAAATTAGTCTGTGGCAGCCCTGATTTTGTCGGAAAATATCCATTTCTTGATGCACCTTTTAAGGTAGGGGGTAGGGAAATTATTCGAAATTTGTATGCATTTCGGCTACTGGATCGATGAACTGAAAAATGATGACGGGTCATTTTTTTTATGTTCTCTGCATGAGGTTAAGGTCAAAATGAATTTTTAATATGAAACTCTGAAATAAAATGAAAGATCGACCCAGAGTACACAGGAAATAAATAAGAAAATGATAGATGAGTCCTTTTTTGAATTGATAAATGAATCTTCTGAGTGTCCCAAGAATCATCCGGATGTAATTTTCTTACTTGGAAAAAAAACATTGAGATTTGATTTACGGTATAAGAACCTAAAAATGTGAAAACAAACGAAAGTGTGATAAATTAGAGTTGTGTGAAGCAAAAGTGAAATTGGCTAGAGATGGCTAATGAAGAAGGATAGAGATATGCTCAAAAGGTCAAGACTTTTGAGAACTTATACTCAACTGAAATTTTCTAGAACCTATTTTTTTGGGAAGAAATTCTCATGTAAGGGAAAAAAAGTACTTGAATTTGCGTTCGAGGTTGAAACAAAGACAGAGTCAAGCAAAAATGAGAGAAAGGAAACGAGTAACACGAATGTATATCGCAACCGTTACGGAACGGAAAGAGGCTATGAATTATGCATGGAAATCTGTTGCTTCCATCCAAATAACTGTATCGCCTTGGCTCCTGTGTGGCGCTCTGAATTTATCAAAACCCTTCGAAATAATAATTCAACCCCATCCAAGTATTTATGAACCTAAGTGCATTCCTATTGCGAAGTAATAGGTTTTTCGCAGGAAAAATTTGAATCCAATTGACTTGCACGGTTCGGAGTGGATTATTCTTTATTCCATCCCTCATTTTTTAGCTCTTAAAAATTGCACAATTCAAAAATAGAAATACATATTCTACATTGTGTAATTGGAAATTCAATCATGTCAAATCCAAGACTTTGGAGTTTAAAGCTCTTAAAAATATTGAATTCGTTTGAGATATATTTCCAAGTGTTAGATTTAAAAGTGTGCGATACTGAGAAACTTGGAACATAATTACTCATTGTGAAAAGTTAATTTCAAAATTCAAAGTGTCAAAGTTTAAAAACTCTTTAGTCCTTAACGTTTCAAAGTATTAAGTATTTAGGGAATTTATAATTAGGTACTTTGACAAGTGAATATTTTTAATTCTAAGGCGTTAAAAATTGAACATTTTTAAACAGAAATGATGTGGAGAATAGACAATCATAATAACATCAGCTAACACTGATTTTGGTATCGAATAATTTTTTTTAATAATAAGGGATTCTAGACTCTCTCGATAACCAACCCCTATTCAAATGGTTTCCCTATATTACCTATTAATATCTCTGAAATTCTATTGAAGTTCTGTGGTCTCATTTCAAAGGAAAAATTGCCAACTAGTTAATCAATATGAACATTAGGGTGGGGCGTAAAAAAATAATTTTGTATCAGAAAGTTCTAAGAAATGTATCTTAATACATTTCTTAGAACTTTCTGATACAAAATTATTAATATTATTATTTCTATTCGTCAAAAACTGATCTCGGGTTTATCACCCGGTGTATAATCACCAGCCACGGACTAAGTCGAGTGCCTGGTCATTATTATTATTATTATTATTATTATTATTATTATTATTATTATTATTATTATTATTATTATTATTCTTTGACCGTGCTAAACTTCTGGGAAAGGTCGCCTTTGTATAAGACTAGGCCACTAATAAATTTTGTTTAAAATTGTTTAATATTTTCTGTTGACCCTTTTTGAATAGAATTTTTTATTTTAAGATCATTCAAAATTGGTTGCATTCATGCGAAAAATACGATAATTTGTTTTCGTGTAGGTACTGTTTTTAGTTGTGAATCAGAATATCAAATTCAATCTTTGAAAAAATGTAGACGTCTGCATGAGGAGGGCCTTTTTTGTTGGTATGGAGTTACGAATAGGATCGTATGAGTTCTCAGCATTTTAGGCTCGGAATAAAAACTTCAGTTTTGAATATTAACGTTTTCTTAAGACCAATGTAATTATTCAATTTTTTATGTTAAATTCTTTTGAATACTTGGCCTTTAAATATTTTTGCTAATGGTAGCTTTCAAGAAACATTGTTGAATGTATTTTCAATTGAAGAAAAAAAATTAACGTAGCTTTCAAAGCTCTAAAAAATCATTCGAAACGATAAAATCAAAAATTCAGTAATGAAATGAATGAATAATACTTTTTTAACTACAACAGAAATTCCCCCTCTGCCTTCCACTCATAAATTTTCATTAATCGAAAAATCTCCCAATTCAGAATTTGAATCGAAAAAGGATGACAGAAGTTTTTAAATAGTTCCAATACAATTGTGTTATCATTTATCTTTCACAAAATGTGGTCCTTTAAAGGGCTGGAACGTTTATTAGGTTACACGAGCAATAAACCATTGGTCTATTCATTCAAAGAAAGTTATGATGGTATCTGAATTCAAGAATAAACTATGTTTGGCGATAGTCTTTCTTTCCTTTTATTTTTCTTTTGCAATGTGGTTGCTTCATATTTTCTAATAGCGTAGACGGAATTCATTCCTGTGATTTCTGATTAGTTTAAGGATCCAATGGAGTTGTAAGAGTTATCAGGGTGGCGACCCTTACCGGGAATTTTAATGACTGAGAATTCAATTGAAAACCGGGAATTTACTTCACTCAATCTAAACTATTAAAAACTCTACCGAAAGAATACGAAAAATGACCACTTTCTTTTTATGAATCAAAAAGATATCTTATTATTTGATTCCAAGGATGTAACGTTCCTTTAATCTAATTCTCAAAATATTCAAATACATCCATACTTCATGAGAGGAAGAATTTTTTTTTCCATTATAAGAAAAGCGTTCTGCAAATTTGTTGCTTTGTGAGATTTTTTTAGCTGAGTCAAATTTGATAATCGAATTGATGATAGCCTAACTCTACAGAAAGAAAAATTATCTTCATTTAAAAAAAAATGTGTTTATCACTTTTTATTTGCTTTCCCTTATTAATCTGGCTTGGGACAGGAATTTCAGGAAATGATTATTTATTTTAGGGCAGGGAGTTTCAGTGAGGAAGTATAATTTTACTTGGAGCAAGGAATTTCTCACAAGGAACGAGAACTATTCCAACTAATTATAATTCGGATTCAGAAGAGAGGAATTTTAAAAAATCGTTCCTCCAATCCAAAATTTGTGGTGATTTTAAAGTTGACTTTTCTTAATTTTAAATAAATAAAATACTTCAAGCTTGTTTACATTGTTCATTGCAAATTCATCCTTTTTGTGTTAAAAAACCAACTACTCGTTTGGAATTCAAACTCTTTTGTTCAAAATCAAATTTTCTTGTTTAAGTTGCATTATTTCGATTCGAAATTGCCTTCTGGTTGAAATTGTAACTATAGTTACAATTTCAACCAGAAGGGAATACTTCGGTAAAAATCAGTTCATCTCTTCTGGTAAAAATTCCAGAATCCTGTAGAAAATTATTCTTTATGGTCAAAAATTCATCTTCACATATTTTGTTGAAAAATCAATTTTTTCTAGAAAATTATCTTTCTTTTCGGAAGTTGATATTCTTCTTCAAAGATTTTTCTTCACGGTTAAGAATTCAAGTTTTACAGTTAAACATTTTTCATTTTAGTCGAACATTCATCTACTTGAAAAATATTATGCTTGGTTTAAAATTATTTTTTTAAGACCAAAATATTACTATCCCTTTTTTGTTTAAGAATTTTTATTTTTATGGTTCGAATTTCAACCATTTTGTTAAAAAATTGTATTTTTTGGTTGAAAATTAATTTTTTGCCAAAAATTGAATTATTCCAGTTAAATGATCACCATTTCAGTTAAAAATTCGTCTTTCTGGTTTAAAATTCAATTACTTCAGTTGTACATTTACAATTCCAATTGATTCTGCATCATTTTGTGCATAAATGTAATAATTTGTTTGAAAGTTAGTTTTTTTCCTTTGTTGAAAGTTGTTTTTTTTTCTTAAAAGTATATTTTCCTAACCGAAAATTTTACTTATTCCAATTGATAATTCCAAAGTTTCAGTTAAAAATTCAATTGGTCAGTTCAACATTGTTGAGAATTTCCCTTTTTCAACAAAATGAAAGATTCAAATGAAGATTCTTTGTTGTAGGTTTGAAATTGGTTTTTGAACTAAAAATGTTACTATTCCATTTTTGGTTTAAAATGATCATTTTTCTTTACTTTGAAATTCGACTTTTTTGTTGAAACATTATATTTTTTCTTAGAAAATGTTAACAATTTACAATTTCATTCGATTCTTCGTCATTTTGTGCATAAATGTAATAATTTGTTTGACAATTCTGTTTTTTTGTTGAAAGATAGTTTTTTCTGTTATAAGTAATTTTTTCAACTGAAAATTTAACTTATTCCAATTGAAAGTTCCATAGGTTCTTTTAAAAATCTATTTGTTTAGTTAAACATCTATTTTCTTTCAGTTTAAAATTTGAGTAGTCAAATTTTTATTTAATAATCTTTTTCAGTAAAAGTTGATTTTACTGTTTGAAAACTCAAGTCCTTCAGTCAAAGATTCTTTTTTTTCAGTATAAAACACTTATGCTTGGTTTGAAATTGGTTTTTAAACTAAGAATGTTACTATTCCATTTTTGGGGGAAAGTAATTTTTTTTTTACTTTGAAATTCGACTATTTTGTTGAAACATTATATTTTTCTGAAGAAAATGATCCTTTCTGTATGGAACCTAATTTTTTCGTTTGAATATTCACCTTCATGGTTTGAAAATGAAGTGCTCCAGTTAGATATTTATCTTTTTAGTTGAAAATTCATTTTCTTGTTTTGAAATTCAACTGTTCTGGTTGAAGATTCATAATATTATTTGAAAATTCATCACATTGGTTGGAAAATGAAGTATTTTCTTGGGAATTTGTTGTTTTTTTCTTTCATCGCAAATCGACTTTTTAAATTTAAAGTTCAGGTGGTCCGATTTTTGGGAAAAATGATATTTTCTTGTTGAGTGGTGAGTTGGTCGTGTAGGCTAAGGCATGAGCTTTGGACCCACGCTGTCTGGTTGTGGGTTCGATTCCCGCCTCGCACTCTGGAAGAGCTTCGGCAGGCCACATAGAGTCGTGAGCCCGGTATCTCTAGAGTTCTTTAAGTTCTATAAGTATTACGTAGCTGTTGCTCTTGGTGGTTCGGAACTCACCTTGAACTGTAGGTCCCCCTCACCCCTGAGTTAGTAGTGAGGTGTTCATAGGAATAGAAGAAGGTTATGCCGAGACTCTCAAACCCGTGACAGGGAGAAAGTATAAACAAATATTCCAACGTTATTTGATATTTTCTTTTTAAAAATTTGAGTATTCTTTTCAAAATTGATTTACTTTGCAATGTTTGATCTGTTGTTTTAAAGTATGTTCAGAACAGAGGTGTCCATGGTGTAAGCAACGGTGTAAATAACTGTCACCCGTCAATCCCCTCTCTTACCACCTTGGATGCGTTCATGCGGTAAGCGCGATATGGGAAGGAGTCCTCAGCGGCCGAGCTGTGTGAACATTGCGCGCAAGTAGGCGTGGTCAGGCATAGTCAGACGATGCCCGTGGCGAAACGAGAAGAGAATCCTCGTTGAAGCACCCGGAGAAGGGGAAGAAAAGGAGAAGCGCGCCAACCTTGCGTTGGACACCTCTGGTTTAGAATGAACGTCGTGGATCAAAAAAAATGTTCGCGTTTTATGACAAATATAAATATGGTACTTCTAGAGCTTCACGAGAGCGAGACGAGACGAGAGTTTACTCAACTCTCGATCTCGATCTCGTGAGAGATCCAAAATCA
>WSXT02119772.1:0-10975 GCA_011762715.2 Neuroterus valhalla | reverse complement strand
CGCGCTGATACTTGCGAGCGAAGCGAGCTGCGCGCGAAGCGCGCGATGAGAATGTGCCCGCGAAGCGGGCAGATTTTGTAATTAGTATCTATCTAGCATATAAAAGGGATGTAGTAATATCCAATTGGTTTCCTGAATAATCTCTATTCGGAACTTCTTGAGTTTCTGAGATGTTCAGATTAGGTTTTGTCACCGGTCGTGTTTGTATTGAACAGTTTCTCTAATAGAGAGTTTTCATGGTACTTTTATTCGGCATTGAAAAGGTTCTTAGTAATGATTTCAACTTGGCTTGAATTGGCTCCCAATTTGGTCCCTAGTGATTTTTTAAATGGTTTCAAACAGATCTCGATTAAATTGTATTCGATCGAAAATGACATTCTACTAGGGACTCATGGGCAACAAATTGGTCGAAGAAGGTGTGAATTCGCTTTCTATTTGGCACTCATTAAGTTTTCAAGAGGTTCCAAATAGGTCTTGTTCGGTATGTATTCGATCGGAAATGCTGCACCACTAAGGACTTACAGGCAAAAAATTGGTTCGTGGAAGTGTTTAATTCGCTTTTTATTTGGTGCTACGTAAGTTTTAAAAAGGTTCCAAATAGGACTCGTTTGGTATGTATTCGGTCGCTAATGCTACACCACTAGGGACTTACAGACGACAAATTGGGCCGTAGAAGGTTTTACTTCGCTTTCTATTTTGCGCTTATTGAAATTTCAGAAGGTTCCAATCAGATCTTCTTTGGCGGGTATTCGATAGCAGATATGCTATCCTAGTAGGACCTAAAAGGCAACAAATTGCTTTGTAGTCGGTGTTTATTCGTGATGTAGAAGGAGGTGTATACCAATTTTATCTGGAACTAACAATCCTCCAGAAGTTCTGATTAGGCTCCTGTTCAGAGTATTTTCGAGACTTTACGCTGCTTTGCTATTAGGATTTGATAGTCACTCAATCATAAATAATTAATCAAAAACAATTTATTGAAGAGCCGTCGTTCAAATAACAATTCACTTTACTTTATTTGAATATTCATGTAATATGTTTTCGTAATCAAATAAACAGTATTTATTCTAGTAGTTCTACAAGCCTTCTTTGTCGCTATTTATTGTACAATCGAGAGAAGTTAAAAATACGGTGTTATGAATTTATTATTTTCTCCAATTTTTGAAGTTTGGTCATCCCCTATAAAAATCTGCAATGGGGAATTTATACATATTGAGACGCTTCTGAATGAACGACCAGAAATTAAGAAACTCTTTTCAAAACTAACATCGGCACTGAGAACATAAAACGTTTCAAGAAGCTGTGCGATAGCCTTATAATATCAAAGGAGGGATGCGTACGAATCATCGCCGAGGAGGCAAAGGGAGTCTTAAGGGTCACGAAGAAGTTCTGAGCGACTTGCCCAGATTGTATCAAGAACTTCTGGTGGAAGAAGTTCAATTCGACTCACCAACAACTGGCCCGGATCTCTACCTCATATTTGACGTCGGAGATGCCTATTCCGCTGTGTCTAATATTGGGACGCTCTGTACTACTAAAGAAGGGTGACTTGTCCCAGCCGAAGAACCACATACCAATAACTTGTACGAACACGCTGTATGAGATCTTCACAGCTATCCTGAATGACAGGATTGTTCGGATAATGGTACTTGTATGAGTGAGATTTACGAACAACGAGGATCAAAAAGAGTCACATCAGGCTGTCGGCAGAACCTGTTGATAGACAGAAGTATCTGCAAAGACTTTGTAAACCACCAACGCAATCTGGCGATGACCTGGATTGATTACCAGAAAGCTTTCGATTCAACTTCCCATAGACTTATCATCTGTCTGTTAAAAAGCTTAAAGGTTCATCCACACATAGTCGGATGCATAGAGAGACCAATGCTCATGTATAAAACCAGATTTACTATTACTTCTGGCAATGAGCCCTCTCCTTTTCTGCATCACAGTACTGACACTATCTCTCACACTTCGCGATTCTCATGGGTACCTCTGTGACAGAACTAATGTTCGTGAGCTAATGGTCTTTCCGTGTCCTTAGAACACACGGGGGTTAAGCCCTATATATACGAACTTGTACAATGTTCTGTGTACGAAATAGGCGTTTATAAAAAAATTCCGCATTAAAAATGTCGCACTTCCTAATCTATCATTTTGCTTATTTGCGCTTCAATTTATTTCTTTTCTGTAATGACAGATTAACGCTTTGAAATTCACAACTACTATCAAATGATTCGTTATGTGGAAACTGAAGTATGTTTTATCTGATCAGCATTTTCTCGATTTGCGATTTCGGAATGAGATATACAGAATTATAGTTTCCAAAATTTAAGGTTGGTTGAATTCATAGCTGCCATGATTGACTTGCATGATACTCTGGGCACATCAACCTGAAATTTGGGACATTATGTTATTTTCTAAAAGATTAAGAAATCATAAATAGTTTCAATACGAATTGACAGTGGCAAGAATAAATTTTTTTACTTGAAAATCAGAAAGATAGCATAAGATTTTTACCAGTTACGTACTGAAAACAGTGTTTTGCCGAAACTCCATTATTCCACCATACGACATCGTTTTACTACATCAGTGAGTCCGGTCGGGCCTCGCCGCAACATAACTAGAGGCCAACCGGCTGGAAGTAACTTGTATGAAAACTTTTCTGTCCCTATGGCTATACAAGTAGAAAGCTTGACGCCTTCTCACCCGCGCTCTATACGCCGTCATATCTACATCTGTATTTAACATGAAAAATAATAATGAAGGAAAAAGAATTGAGCTTTCTGTTGATAAGAATATAATAATGTTTTATGCAGAATATATAGTTATAAGGCTGTTGTGTAGGTTTGTATGAAGTGCGAGTTCACTAAGATTCTGATCATTTCTCTAGTTCTTTCCCTCATTGCAAGGTTTATAAAGTGCTCTCTTTAGTTCCTCTGCTTTCCTTGTGGCGCGTTGTCAGTTGAAGTGCTTCATCGGGATCGTCTTTTTTGTAAGGCCATATTTCTTTTACACTGATGAATTTTTTATAGTAATATTTGTACCACCCCATCTATAGATATAAATATGTGCTAGTTAAGCCTTCTTTTTTCCGAATATTGTGTTGCTGTTTGTTTTTGTTCAAATTGAGAATAAAGTCATTCTTGCGCTTGAAACGTGACCACGCCATGCAGGCTTTACTGCGTTCATTGTCGTGCACTTCCATGCTGGCCTCGAGTATCCTAGTCAAACGCGACAGGAAACGGCTATGTCGACTTTGAACGGTCAACCATCGATGGTTATAAAATTTCGTAACTCAACTATTATCATAATTTGAAAAATTATTTCTGAAAAACTTGAAGATATTTGTTTTCAAAATCATTAAAAAAATTTATAACTTCTTCTAAGAAGAGAATTGATGTTTTTCGTTTCTAATTTTATAATAATCCCAAATTTTGAAGGAATTGGATAGACAGTTATTTATTTTCTGGGCTTGAATCGTAGCTTTTTTTTTTGTCTCCGAATCAGCGGTCAAATTTTGGACATTTTTATTTTTAATCCAAAGTTCTTCTGGTGAAATTTTCCCTTCCATTCCATTTGATAAACGCCTGTATTATGAGATGATTTTTCATGGAAATATTATCAATATATTACTATTACATTTCCAATGTAATAGTTGAATTTTCAACCAAGAAAGAAACATTCTTTTAGATAGAGATAATATTCAACAAAAGAGTTAAGTTTTTGAACTAACACGACAAATGTTTCAGGAAAAAGACGACCTTTGGAACCAAAAAAATTTGGTTCTAACAAAAAAAGTCGATTTTTCAATAAAAATCCTAATTTTAAAACAAAAAAACATGGAACTCAAACAGCGTGATGACTCAGATTGTCCGATATGGTTGTGGCCTGGTCATTATTCCAATGGAATCCTTGCGCGGAGTTTTTCAGAACAAACTTGAAATCCTCTGCAAAATCAAATGAGATAACGAATTCACCATTTTTCAAAGTTATCTTTAGATTTTTGGAGAACAATGACTGCTCTCTAGCAAGAAAATGATGTGTACGTAGCTTCAGGAACGCTTCACAAAGTTCATTCACAAAGTCATCAGCATTTATGATCAGCGTCTTCAAAGTAAATCTGTCAGTCTGCAACCAAGAATCAAATTTGTATTCTTTCTAGTCTTCTCCATCAAATGCTCGAATCAAATTTTCTTTCATTTTAATGATACCAGGACAGATTTGACATTTTCCTTATTAGCATGAACGTGTCGCATAGGGGCACACAGTCAATTTCACATAATCGTGATAGCCATTCAGAATTACGTTTGCATTGTTTGATAAATATTTGATGTTTTTCACCTTTAACATCAAACAAACGTTCTTATGGTGGACACAAATACATACTTTGCGTGTACCGCTGCTTCCTACCAAAATGCACTCAAATACATACTATGCGTGTACCGCTGCTTCCTACCAAAAAGGACTCAAATACATACTATGTGTGTACCGCTGCTTCCTGCCAAAACGCTATGTTTTGGTCTGAGTTGTGTGAATTTTATTAACCCTTTTTGGATCTCATTATATTCCGACTGGAATCCAGCGTACAATTAATTCAAATTGCACAAAATGAATATTTTTTGAATGAGAACTTTTTTGTCACTTAACCAAACAGGCGCACAGTCCTTCGCCTCAGGCATTCATCAACTTATGTCATTGCGCTAATAGAATTTAAAATATCCATAAAAAACTTATTCGGTCCGATTATTGATTCAATAATTCAATTTTCCAAAATTCAGGATTCTTTACAAATTGATTGACAAACGTAATACAGGCATTTTAAAAATGACATTCTCAACCCTTCGAAATGCGGAGAGCGATCAAGTATACTAGCATACATTACTACTTATCGTGAGAACGATACAATATAGGCACCACGATGCGCGCGGGGCTCGAATGCCAGCGTCATGAGCATACCGTAGTACTCAACCCTTATTTTCATGTATACGAAATTTCAAGCCCACTGTTTAATCTGTATGGTCCTATAGGTAAAAATTTGGGCTTTATTTTGAGACGAAAAAAAAAATAAAAGCGTGTCGATTTCCGGAAAAAGACAAAAAAATGTTGACACTCATTTTCAAGGGTCACTTTTTTTTTGTTTGAAAAAGGCATGCAACCATTCAAAAGGTCGTGAAAAATCCCATCGAAACCTAATCACACAAAATATCTTCGATCGCCATTAGAAGAGCTACAATTCACCGAAATAGACAATACCCACGGAAATCTCAAAATTTTAACCCTCTTAGCAAATATCCTCCCAAAAGACAAAATTTTTTGCCTACTAACTACTATCAAATAGCACAACACATCGCCCAAGTTTAAGTCAAATCGGACAACTTCCATGTTTTGAGTGGGTACACTTGAGGAATAATGGCCCATATAGGAGAAGAGGTAAAGAGGAAGAATGGAGTGTGATAAAAAAGATTATTTTAATAGAAGAGGACGTGAATGTTTGGACTGGAGAACAAAGAGGAAAGGTGCGGGATGAAGAAAAGGAAATCTTCATGAGGAATTCGAAACATGAAAAGACGGATAGGGAGGTTAAGAGGATTAAACATGGCCAGTTGAGGGAGGATAAATTTAGAGAATTCAGAGAGTAAATGAGAAATCGGAAGGTAGGGAGCATGGAAGTGGAAGGAGTAGACACGCTGCTAGATAACTTAAAAGAGTGATTGAGGAAGTAAGGGATAAGGTAAACTGACATAATATGGAGAGGAGAGATGAAGAGGATGTTGGGATAATAAATATAACTAAAGTAAATACAGGCTAAAGAAGAGTGTAGAAAAATTAAGGAGAGGGGAGTTAGAGAAAAGAAACCTTAATAGAAGGAAACGAGCGCATGAAAGGATGTTAAGTGGAAAAAGACAGGAGCAGAAGGTAAGGTACATGGAAGAAGTCGAGAGAGCAGTAAGGGAAGGGAAGGAATGGGAAGTTATAAACAGGGGAAGAGGGAGAAGGAAGGGTATAAATCAGAAAATCGGAATGAACGAAATATTTCAAGTCTCAGCTAGAGGGCGTGGAAATTAGGGTAAAAAGCGAAGGAAGAAAGGTGGTTTTGGGAGATGAGGACAGTGAATATGAGATTTTTTGAGGAGAGGTAAATGACACGATCATAAAACTTGAAAGAAACAAAGCAACAGGCTGGTATTACCGTTGAATAAAGATGGAGAGGTCTATGAAATTTATGCGGAAGTCAGAAAAGGTATGAGAACTGTAGATAACATGTATGTGCCAATTATTCGATAAATATAAGCTAAGGTCGGAAGAAAGAGAAACTCGTTGCACTGTTCGGGGATTTCAGAGCATCTTTTAATTCCGTAAACAGAAGAGTCCCTTGGAAGGCCATGAAAAAAAGAGGAACAGATGACAGTTTGATACTCAGGACAAAAGAGATATTTGTGGAAAAGGGGGGACGATATTAGGAACAGGCAAACTGTTTTTGCTGGCATACGCAGAGATGTAGTGCTAGTAATGGATGACAAAAGAAGGATGAATCTGATGGCAAGAGCGTTCAAAGAGTATGTGAGAGAAAAGGACCTGGTGGTAAATGTGAGTATGACCAAGATGATGTGTTGTGGGAATAGAAGATGCAGGGTAGAGTATGAATGGAAAATGAAAACGTTGTGGTTGAGTTTCTGTGGGAGTTCTGCTACGAAGGTTTTTATGGTTTAAAGCAGGGGGGGGGGACGAATCGTGACCCTTCGGAATAGTATATTTTAAATTTTCACATACCTCTAATTTTGACGCAACATTTATGAAAGCACGTAATATTGGGGAATTCATGAATGTTATATTCGTATTATTTCTTACGTATTCGAATTTACTCATTTATTCTGTCTCCACTAATATATCCAATGGATTTTTCGGATGCAGTATGTGCTCAAAAGAATAATTCTTCTATGTAAAACTATGCTCTTCAATCTAAAAATACTGTTCATGGAAATATTTGTTCTCTGAATTAGATAAAGCATAGACCTATCATATTTGATACATTATTATATTATATGTACTACTAACCACAAAATTTTTACATTCTCATTCTGAATAAGTAGGCAATGGTTTCCTTTGAAATTCGTCTTTCGCGGATTTAATGAAATCTCCATGTTTTGAGACCCCCTGAGTTTTGTCTTTTGTCTGAGACCCCCCTCATATTGGATTGTACTTTAGCATATTTTTTTGAGGCAAAAAAAGAAAGGACGAGATCTAACCAGCTATTTTTAAGCAACGGTTCTGTTTTGATCCATAGAAAAAGCTTTTTGAAAAATTAAAAATGCACATTGCCGCTCAAACTGGATGCTGCAAAGAATTTTTGGGGAGCAGAATTCTCCGCTTAAAAAAAACTACAAATTGAGTTCAAACCATTTTTTTATCGAATGCATATTTCTTTTTTATTCGTAAAAAATTCTATTAAGAATCGGAAATTCCATGTTTTAGAGGAACTATGCGAGATACAAAAAATTTCTATGCAGGAATATTGTTCATTTCAAAAAGATGTACAAAATATTTGTTGACCATTTTTTGATAAGACTTATAATTTTGTTCTAATCATGATCACATGCTTGACAGAATAAAAAATTGCATTCTTCCAGCCAACCTATGAAAGACAAGGAGAAATAATAAGGAACAAAATTATGTACCACAAAGAGGTCTACAAATTTTGTTTGAATTATTTCCCAATAAGACGTATATTTTTCGTTTTAATCGTGATCACGATTTCCAAACAGTGAAAAATTCCATTTGCCAGCCAATTTATGAGTGTAATGAATCTCAAGGGCGAGTATTGCAATGAGAATGTGTTCCTCAAGGCCAATAGAGCCTTAAGTAACCTAATTTGAAACTCTTATTCATAGAAGATTTGAAAAAAAAAAATATATATTCTAAAAAGTAGAGGTTTCTTACAGTTTTAAAATATTTTCAACTCTGTATACGCATTACTCTCATCTCTTTTGGTAAAGAATGGTTCTTTTTTGGTTCAAAATTTAACTATTCTATTGTAAATGTAATATATTTTGACTCCCTATTCAAAGTGTTCCATACTGATTCCAATTGTGGTACATCATTTTTATTCAGAAAAATGTGTACACATATTTTCGTGAAAAATCAACCCATAAGTACTCGCCCTCGATAAATAAAAGGGTCTTGCTATTAACCTCTGGGAAGATCACTCATTAGTGTAGGTCTCGCAGACGAGACGGAACAATTTGATCTCAGAATAAAATAAAGCCAATGAAACATTGTAGAGTTGCTGTGATCCTGAAGGATTTCGATGGCAGGAGTTGCATGTACACAATAATTTTTGGAATGGAAGAAAATATCTGCTAAAATGTGAGAGTGGTGAAGTGTGGAAATGAGAGGGAGTGAGAGGTCTAGAATGCCATTTACAAACTTTCCAACACTCAAAATGTAGTATATCATGCTACAAGGAGGAAAGCGGGACAAACGAGGGTCGCAATGAAGAAGTGAAAATCGGCTTCCTCCCGTACAGTAGACGATAATTTACATGCGTGCAAGAGCAGGTGCGGAATCGAATATTTTTAACCAGTCAGAAGGATGGGTATGCAGTTGATCACACATACGCAGTGCTTCTTCATATTTTCTTTCAGGAGCTCTATTAGAAGTACTGATCATGTGTTGTGAACTGTGCACTCTACACTGGTTGAGAAAAGTTGGTTTACAAATTATTTTGGCATGCGCTCTGTCGATTTAAGAATGCTCTATAATAATTTTCTTTGTTACAGGCTATGTACCACGCCAGTCCAGTCTTGAACTGTATTCGAGCATGCAAAATAGTTGGAGCTCCAACTAGTCAATATGTTATTAGGACACAACCTACTGAAGGATGTTTATCAACTCTTGAAACAGGAGCCCTTGCTCTTTCTTTTCTAGAGAAGAAACCCTGCATAATAGAAGAGATGCTTCGTCCTCTTCACTATCTTTGTAGGTGAGCCATTAATAAATATCTACGATAGGATTTTTAGTCAGGGAAATTCACAATTAACAGCGCCGTAACTAGGCATGTGCAGGCGGTGCGGCGCACCGGGGTCCCCGGTTCTGAGGGGCCCCCGAATTTTTTTTTCTTTTTTTATAAATAATTTCAAAGTATTAGAACGAATATGAGAAATAAAGAAATTGCTTGAACCATAATGCTGTTAATACTGTTTTCAATCCCTCACGACCTTTGAACCTTCTTTTATAACGGACTTCGGAAAGGCTTCGAAATCACCTTTTTTTTTAAATTCATTCCCAAGGGCCCCTTAGGAAATCTTGCACGAGGGCCCCCGAGATCCTCTTACGGCGCTGACAATTAACACTTTATTTTGTTCTACTGAACTGGTTGACGCACGGGGATGACGTAATTATTGAAGTGGGTAAAGTCTAAAGTGCCTCAATCACAAATTAACAAAAAGAAAACTATCTTCCAAAATCAGTTCTCAAAAAACCAGATTCCGTTCGATCACTAAAGTTGAGCGGCATTGGGCGCGGTTAGTACTTGGATGGGTAACCGTCCCTTTGTATGGCATCCATCCCCTGTGGCAAGCCCTTGTGTTGAACAAATTCGCTCCCCTTTGGCAACATCACTCCCTAAGAAGAAAAACAGGTGTGGAGAATCAGCTTACTGTGGCAAATGTTCCCATTGTATAAATTTGCCCCTTATTAGCGGATCGACCACTTGGCAATAATTTCACCCGTTGCCTTTTTAGCCGCCCATAGCCTTCTTGACTACATCCTCCCTTATATGTAAAATTCTGGATTGTCAAACAATGCAGGCACGCTGTGACTCTACCTTGAATAGGGCGGAAGGGCCTAAAGGTACAAAGCGGCCTTTCTGGACAGAGCGTTTAGCTTATGGTGCAAGTAGCTAATGACTCTGACCTCTGCTTTAGCCAACGCTCTCCAAAACATCTCGGAGTAACCAGAACTGATGCTCTTTTTCATGAAGAAGGAATCACCTTCATGATACTCAACAAGGCAGATGCTAATAGTGCTAATAGGCTAATATGCTAATAGGCTGCTTCGGAGGCTACCGAGGTTTTAGAGACCAAGTGAAAGTCGATAGTGCAGTCGTACTACAAGAAAAACACTATTAAAGCAGTTTGCACGTGGCCCATATCGATAGTTTTTCCTTTAGTATCCCACGACTGTTTACTTCAAGTAAACGTCGAAACAAAAATTCGTAGAATACCTCTAGGTTTTCATGTTTTTACGAAAAAGGGCGGCTGAAAAGAATTTCTTTGATGGAAAATTTTGACAACGTAAACTGGGACCCTGCCCCCTGGTCCTGGTCCCCTTCGTGAACAATCATGGGTCACCCTCCTTCCCCCTAAACTATCCACGGGGTATATGCCTTTAAGGTTGTACAGCGACGCGAATACTTTCAAATCAGGACGAACATGCTGAACTATTACGCGGATACTTCCAGATCAGGATGAAGATCCTGCACTAAAACTACATATATATCATTACTCTTATACTTCACTGGAGCGTGCAGCGGTTGATTACCAAAATAGAGGTTAATTCACTGTCATGGCGAGGCAAGCGACTGTACATATTAACGCAGAACGTTAGATCTTTTTTGACTAATAATTCTATATATTGCATGCCGATCGCGTTGAGTTTACTCTTGTCCTTTCCTTGATACGACCAGGTCTCGCTGCCGTATAGCACAGTTGGTGCTAGCACATAATTATGTATCGCAATTTAAGCTTTATTTTTTGCAAGCTTTATGTGTACACTGCCGATAATCTTTCTACCCTCATTCATACGTCTCAAAATCTCTGCATCATTCACGTTAATCTTAAGACTCATGCTCCTTATGCTGGTATTCAGTCTGCTTATCATCCTCTGCAAATCATCGACTGATTCTGCCGTAACGATTTTGTCATCTGCGAACACGAACCCACGTACTTTCCCTGTCCCGAGATCAACACCTTCT
>WSXT02119750.1:0-10976 GCA_011762715.2 Neuroterus valhalla | reverse complement strand
GACAGACACATTCGTAAAAACCTGTTTTTCGGGTTCAGGGGATCTCAAAACGTGGACATTTGACAAAAACGGAGGGGATGAGCATGTAAAAAAAAATCAAATATTTATTTGGCATACTCGCCGGCCATTTCGGATCCGCCATTCTGCTTTCGGAATTCTCGACACCTAATCTTAATCAGCGACCTTAAGTACCCTCGAGTAAGAAAATTTGGTCCAATTTATGTACATTTTATAGTTTTGAACACCTTTTCGGGATTCGGTCCCACTGTGGATCGGTGTAAATGACATCAACTTGATTATGTGCTGTTAGTAATTGTCGAATATCTTGTGTAAAGCTTAGCAAGTTAGTACCTGTGGATCGAATAGGGATAAATCCATGTTGATTAAACGAGATCATGCGAAAAACCACCCGTAATATAAGACTATGAATACATGATTCAAATATTTTAGCGAATCCACAAGATATCGATATAGGTCTATAGTTGTTAATGAGAGATTTGTCACCCTTCTTCCAAACAGGGAAGATACGAGTGGTCTTCCAAACAGAAGGGAAATATCCAATTCGAATATAAAAATGGAACAATATTTTCAGCAGCGGAAGCGGAAATTCAGAACACTGTTCAATCAAAGATGATGGAAACAAATCAGAGCCAGCTGTTTCTCTATTTGAAATCTTTCTAATAGTATTCCGAATCTGCTTTGATTTGATATAAGTACTATTGGTATGGTCACTCAATAGGAGCCTTCCGATATTGACGGAATATTTATCATTCCAATCAGGTTCTGGGAAATTAAATAAACTAAAAGCTTCCATAAAAAAATCTGCGAGAGAATTTACGATGTCAATAGGATTAATAAGTTCAACGCTGTTATATGTCACGATCCCTGCAATGCACGTAATGCCCTTCTGTTTATTCAAATACAACCAAAGGGGAGTGGGATTGGCTACAATCCCATTTTCTATGTTAATACTGTACTGCTTGAAAGAAGAGCTCAAGTCTATTACTATTTTCTTCATGAGTTTTGTATAAAGAAGTTGGTAATATTGATCCTTGGTTACATTGAATTTAGATCCAAACCTTTCTTCCAAACGCATGTTATCAATAATATCTTTTGTAAACCATAGTGGATGAGTAAGATTAATCCTCTGTTAATAAATTTAGGCACATAACTTTTGAATAGCATATCTAGTGCATGGTAGAAAAGTTTACAGGCCTAGTTTGATGATGTTTCATTTACTAAAAATGACCAATCAATATTATTCATAGCTACACATAGCCCACTAATATCGACTCTCTTGAAATTAAGTGTTATAAGTGAAATATTATTTGAAAAAAGCAAGGTGATACTCATCCTCAGGAACAATAGGAAACTCACATTTGGTAGTAGTACTGTGAAAATTAGAAAATATTAAATGCAAGAGTCGATTATTCTTGTTACCAATGTTATCAGTTTGCTTAAGCTCAAAAAAACGCATAAAAGAAGCTGATAATACTGATTTACTATCTAGTGTACCAGAATCACAGAATTTCTTAAATTTAGTTGTGTTGAAGTCACCAGCAACGAGTAATTTATGACCCCAAAAATCTCACCTTAATGTGAGGACATCTTTCTGTATTGAGATAGTTGCATTGGAGTTCGATCCATTGAGATTATGAAAGGAGCAAACAAAATCGCCACTGTGGAATTCACTGTTAGTAATTGTTTCTTTTTGGATATGAAGGCTCGAAGTACTTCCTGAGCCATAATCACGAGACTTGGGAAAAGGGAAGGTGTACGATCTTAATCATTTTTTATGACCAGTCACAGTGGTGACTTTCCGTCCCCGCCGGACTTCGGAAAAGGAGAAGTTATGTGATCTACATTATTTTTATGACCAGTCACAGCGGTGACTTTCCGCCCTCACGAGACTGGGAAAAAGGGAGGAGAGTATGACCTGCATTATTTTTATGACCAGTCACAGTAGTGACTTTCTGCCCCAGCCGGATTTGGGAAAAGGAGCAGGAGTACGACCTACATTTTTTTATGATGATCCAAGGCGGTCCCCCCCCCCCACCACGAGACTTGGGAAAAGGGAAGGTGTACGATCTTAATCATTTTTTATGACCAGTCACAGTGGTGACTTTCTGCCCCCGCCCTCACCGGATTTGGGTGAGGGGGCAGGAGAACAGCCTACATTTCTTTTATGATTAGTTACAGCGGTGCCTTCCCGCCCCCACGAGGCATGGGAAAAGGGGAAAATGTTTGACCTACATTATTTTTATGACCAGTCACAGCGGTTACTTCTTGTCCCCACCGGACTTGGGAAAAGGGACAGTATTACGACCTTTATTGCTTCTTATTATCAGTCACAGCGGTGCCTTGCCGCCCCCACGAGACCTAGGAAAAGGAGGAAGTGTGTGACATACATAATTTTTATGAACAGTCATAGTGGTGACTCTCTGCCCCCCACCGGACTTGGGAAAAGGGGCAGGAGTACGACCTACATTATTTTTTATGAATAGTCACAGCAGTGCCTTCCCGGCCCCACGAGACCTCGGAAAAGGGGGAAGTGTGTGACCTATACATTATTTTTATGACCAGTCACAGCGGTGACTTTCCGTCCCCACCAGATTTGGGGAAAGGGTCGAATTTTTTTATCTTTCTTGACTGTGGAATCTCTTTTGGTGCAATAAGTCAACATTTTCTTGTATATGTCTCTCCTTGGTTGAAAATTAACGTATTTGATTAAAAATTCAACAGTTTTGGCAAAAATTGATCCTTTTTTTAACAACCGAACTGTTTTGTTGAAAATTTATCTTCGTGGGTTCAAAATTTAATTATTTGAGTTCAAAGTTTTACCACTTGGTTGACGAATTGTCTTTTTGTCCAGGAATTTATCCTAATTTGTCGAAAATGCAACTGTTTAGATATGGATTCTTCTTTCTGGTTGCGGCTTCAACTGTTTTGTTAAAAATTCTATTTTTTTTTGGTTCAGCTCAACTATTTTTCCCTTTGAATAAATCTCTTTTTCTATTTAATTATCCACCATTACACTTTCCATGGGAATTAGTTTTTTTGAATATAAAACTGAGTAAATTGTGTAAGTGATCTTTGTTTTGGTAGACAATTCAACATTGATCTATTTTGCTCGAATTGCAACATTTTTACTTGAAGTATTAGGAAATTAGGCATTTGGAATTCAATTATATATATTGTTATAAACCATATTATAACGACTATTGCAGTCAAGTGATTTTGATTTAAAAATTAGATCGATCATAATCGGATATTTAGCTTCAGTTCTGAATCCCCACAAATACAAAATTCCTAGAATTCAGTTAGCAGCGGATTTTTGCCGCATTCGAGTGCTCGCATTCCGCACTCCTATGCGAGTTTTTCTATCGCCGAAGAATGAACAGTAACTAAGCAAACATAGGAGCGAAGACAAAAATACTGATCATAACAAAGACTAGCAGTGGTTTTCCTAATTTTTGTGTAACAGAAAGGAGCAAAATCAATAATAAATACATTATTTTTGGGATGACTACCCAATGGCAAAAATAGGTTAGTCTTCCGGATATTCGGGACGACGAGACACTTCGTCCATAAATCCGATGATAATCCTTGATCACGAGTGAAATCTGCCAAAACAAAAACTCCTGTGAATTTTCTATCACCATCCAAAATACTACCAGACTCACAAAGACATGGCTTCCTCTATAGATTGACATACATTCTCAGAAATTTTGAACCTCTTCAGACAAATTCATCAATTTTGAGAATCTCATGCATTTGCTGAGCTTTTCATGAATTTCCAAGAATTTGAAAAGCACCTGAAATACTTCAGTAGAAAAATGGGCAAGGGAACCTGTTCTTTCTTCAACAACAAGCTTTTAGAGTATATATATATATATGTTCCATAGTAGGCAAAATAGTGGAAATAATGTACTTTACTACTAAAATGGATTCTGAGATCATTTTGAGAGATAATTACAGATGAAAAGTTGAAAGCCGAGACAGAATCATTGATTAAAATCCAAGAGTTGAGAATATTGGTTGGCTAAGTCCCAAATTGAGACTTGGCCACTCTCAATAGCACAACTCCCAAAGTCGATAAAATTGAATCAAGGGTTTTCATGATTTAATAATGAATCAATCAAAATGGAATGTTGTAGGCGGTAAAATTTATATGAGTGCGCAACAACCACTCATTGTGCAAGGAACTTTAATTATTATTCTTATCATATAATATATCATCGCTGAAGCAATGAATATAAAATAAATGGTCGTCAAACCTGCAAAGTATTGGTAGCCGACAATGCAGTTCTCGAAAGTCGATTTTAATGGGTGCCTACGATGCAGTGTTGGTATTGTTTTCGGTGCCTGAAAAAAACTTTACGCGCCTTCGATGCTAAAAACATGGTCACTTCAACTTAACCACATACACGCGATCCAGGAGCCGCGTTTTAATTCAGAGACGTTTGAATGGATCCGCCGTAGCCGCGCCGCTTCCCCCTTTACTACAAACGCGGTGTAAACAGCGAAGCACTGGTTTTAAAGAGCTTGATCTCTGGCAGGCATCAATTTTTTTGTTATTCTTATCTCTTTTTCACTCTTTTATGAGGATGCTCGCGTTTATCCATAATTCTATCTTAATTTCGTCAGGCCGCCCGGGCCAGCTCACATTCAGGTTTATGAAATTCACGGAATGATGAATTGTTCCGCTGCGGTACGTGATTCTTCCCTCTGTTCTCGTCTTATTCCTTGTATTCTGTGATGTCCCTGCAGATTCACAGGGACGCATTCAAAGCCAGAAATTGGTTTAAAAAACCAGACAAAAAAAAAATGATTCGGAAGGGGAATCTCCATAGGTTCACAAGATCTTCTGATAAAGAATTTTCTCATCGTCCCTATACAATTTGAAAATTAGGCTTGATCCGTTCATAAAATGATAAGAAATTTCTTTCCAGAAATTGCATTGGAATTCCTGTGGTTGATTTGGAGTCAAATGTTTGGTGTTGACGCATTCAAAGACGGGGATTTTACTTGAAATGTAGATTTTTAGGATGACTTCGATAAAAGAAGCATGTGCAAATGATGAATAACGTCTACGAGACAAGAAGTACCAAAAGGCTGAAAAAAAAGTTGTAACACCATCTGGACGAAACTTTGGTTTTTATGATAATAGGGTTGTTTCCAAAGTCAGATATCGCTTTTCCGATTAATGGATATTGAAGTTCATGAAACTCTAATTGTATAAGTGTCCATGAAATATTCTTTGCTTATTATTTAATATTTTTAATTTAATGTTGAAATTTAAAATCTGTATTACGAAGTTGATTGGATGATCCAACTGACGTCAAATGGGTCAGATTTTCGACCAATCGCGAGTTAGGTGTCAGTGATTCTCGGGTTTTTTTTCTGTGTCCATATTTTTTATTTAGCATGTTACAATCTTTTATTTAACAGCTACATGACTGTAATATAACTATATTTGCTGGTGTGGCAAAACTCGTGTATAAGAGCATCAATTCAACAAATATTTTGGATCAAGACTAATGTTTACCGCACAAATCGTGTGATTTTACAAATTTTTAATAAATGTACTTACTGCTTTCCTTCAACCTATTCTTCACATTTAATCAGAATATCACACCAGAATCAGTTTTTTTTTTGTCACATAAACGCATAAAACTTAATTAGGCTGGGAAAATTGTGAGTAATAACACGCGATTGACACTAGAACGGCGTAACCTCTTTATCATACGTTTCGTTAAAAGTCTGCACATTGATTATTTTGAAAACCTCTGTGTCAGGTGACACCAACGTGACACAAATTTGAATGCGTGTTTTCCCGCCTTAGATTTTTATTAATTTTTTTTCTGTTGAACAACTTAACAGAACAAAAAATTACAAGAAACTTTGAGTTTGGAATAAAATTATGAATTCAAAAATTATTATAACTAAAATTACGAAACAACCCTATTGTGAGGGTTGTGGGAAAAAATAATAGGTATAATGATCAATGGAAGTTTATTATGGAGAATCATTTATTTATTGTATGAACTTGGAACAGACGAAAATTTCATGATAAAAATAATGAATCATCGTTATGGGAGCAAACATTTTGTCATGACTGTCATTCAGAAAATATTCCTAACAAAGACTTCCGGTCACCAAAAGGGCAGGCCGTTTTAGTTTAAAAATATAATTTCACAACAAAAAAGGAATTTTCTACAAGGAACAGGAATTTCTTGATATGAACGAAGTTCAGATTTTGAAGAGAGGAATTCCAAAAAATCGCTAATCCAATTTAAAATTCATCCCAATTCAAAAATTATTTTCCCTCAATTTCTATTCAACAAAGTACTCCAAGAAGTTTTTAGAATAGAAGTAATATTTCTGAAAAGAAATATTGTTGAATAACAGGCAATTGACTACTCGGATAAAAGTTACACTTTCTTGTTGGAATTGCAATTTTCCTGTTGAAGGTGCATTATTTCGGTTAGAAATTCACCTCTTGTTGAAAATGTGATTACTTTGTTGAAAACCAATTAATCTTTTTATAGTCGAAATTAAAATATTTATTTGAGCATTGATTTGTGAATTGAAGAATTAAACTGTTTCTTCGACGATTCATGTACTTTGTGAGACATTCGCCTTTTTTGTAGATAATTAATATTTATGCTTGACAATGCATCTTTTTTGCATAAAATACAAATATTCTAATTGAGGTTTATCATTCTACCTAAGGATACATCAGTTTTATTGAAAATGAGTCTCTTCAACTGAAAATTTAACAATTATCTCAATAGAAATTGACAGATTATTTTGGAAAACCGATTTTTTGGAAGGAAAAAATCTTTGTTGGTGGAATTTTTATTTTTAATGTTAGGAATTCAACTATTCTAGTTGAAAGATTATCATTTCAGTTAAGGATTTATCTTCCTGAATTGAAATTTCACCTACTTCCAGTAAATATGTACAATTTTATTTGTAAATTCATCATTCTACTTGAAAATTGAATTATATGTTTGAAAGTCAGTTGTTTTGTCATGAACAATGTTTTTGAACTAAACATTCAATCTATTCTAGTTGCAAATCCCATAGTTGTTTGAAATATCTTTGAAAATTTAACTGGTCCAGTTAAAGATTCTTTGTTTCCAATAAAAAATCTAATGTTTGATTTAAAATTGTTTTTTTTTTCAACGAAGAATGTAGCTGGACATTCCCTTTTTGATTAAACATCAATAATTTTTCAGTTGGGAATTGTAATATTGTGTTGCAACTCTATTTTTTCTGGTAGAAAATTATTCTTCACATTTTAATCATAATATTCTTGTTTGGATATTCACATTCATGGTCAAAAATTTAAGTGCTCCAGCTAAATATGTACCAGTACCAGTTGATGATCCATAATTTTATATGAAAATTCATCACTTTGGTTGATAATATAACTGTTTTGTTGAGAATTTGTTTTTTCTTGGTATCGTAAATTGATTTTTCTGGACTGTTAGTTCAACTGTTCAAATCTTTGTGGAAAAGGGCTATTTTTTCTAAAAAATTTTAGTATTCTCCTCAAAGCTGATTCATTTTGCTATAATTTTTTGGTCTGGCAAAGGATGTTTAGGATGAAGGTCATGAATTACATGAATGTGTTACTTTTATTCAACCAGGAATATTGAAAAACTTGTCCGGGAAATAACCTGGAATTTGAAATAGTCCTCAAACTCCTACCCCGTCTCAATTCAATTTATGAGAGAAAGTAACAGTGACAGGTAAAAAACAGTAATTCAAAATATGCAAAAATTTTCTTCAATCAGACCATTACTAACAAACGGTTTCTTAGGGATCAAATCATCTCAATCATCTCAATACAGAGAACAAATAATTGGATCAGTAGTTTTTGCAATGATAATCACATTCTGTCAATACTGTTCTCGCACATATTAACAATTATCCTAGTGAGCGCGAATACCAAAGACGTTTTTTGAAAGTTCTAAAAACGTTCCTAGTTAGGCTGATAACGTCCTAAAAACATCAAATGTTCCAAAGACGTTTTGAGAACGTCTTTGGAACATTAGACGTTTTTTGGACATTTATTGCCTGGCTTAGGACGTTGTTTTGGACATTCTATAAACGTCTTTCAAACTTCACGTCCTAAAAACGTTTTCAGGATGTTCTAAAAACGTCTTTAAATTTCGTGCCCACTGGGATGTTAAAAAAATTGTTTTCGCGACACGTTGATGCATATGTCGTTCTCGTTACTATTTATTGCTTATAGTCGGGTATATGCAGTGTATCGCGATGGTAAAAAAAGTGTGTCGCTCTGACAGAGACACAGCGTTTTGTAATAAGTGTAGCGCTGTCAGAGCGCTACGTGTATACCTCCTACCATATGTATCATGTTGACAACGACCACGTACCTTTATCATCACTCTCATATTGCTACTCTGGCAATATGAAGTTTACCGTGCATGCACTAATTTTTAGTCTTATCAAGTTTTTCTTCTTTTTTATTTCTGAAAACACGTCCTATTTGAATTCTTTTAAACTGCACTATATTTTGAACCGTCGGAGTTATGATAAATTGGACATAAAAATTATTGATAATCCGTTGTCGCTGTGGTTATTAATTAAGCGTTGACACGGCATCGACTTTGGAGCCAAAACATCGTCAAATCAACGATGGATCTGTTTTAATTCTCTTTTATCAAATGCCATCATGAGCATGGTTATTTTCATTCTCAAAGATACATTTGTAATCTCTTCTTTATATAATTATTTAAAAAAAAGCTGTATATTTGAATGAATGGCTCTTGAAGAAGATCTTATTAAGGTCAAATCCAGCTCCCAAATCTGGTCCTGGACGTGCCGTATATTTCACCAGCGATCAGGCCCGATCCAATATGCCGATCAGAGCTTCATCTAGCCTTATCTGGGCCTGATAAGAGCCACGAAGGAAATGGGAAACAGATAATCTGATTTAATACATGTTTTTACGATTTTTCTTTCCAGCTTAGTATTCAAACAAAACGATTTGGATTCGAATCGCGTCAGTATTTGCGACTTGACAAGAACCGTTAAAAATACAGAGAGCCTTCTTAAAGAGCTCACTTGTTATTCCAGGTTAACTTTAAGAAATCGAGAACATCAGTAATGGTCGTATTTATGAGAGTCAAGAGAGTCATTAATAGGAACGAGATTCGTCACTGACATCCATGACTCTATAGAAACCCAAGAGATCGTGAATGGAAGAAAACAGGCAGGGACGGCAGTCAACTTTGTCATTGTATGGAATTCTTGTTCGACCTATAGGATGGGGATGGAGATGAACCATTTTGAGGATAATATTATTAATAATAATGATCTTCACATTCCGGGAAACGACAAACTTTCTATGATAAGTTACATTTTTATGGAGAAAGATTAAATTTCTACCAAAAGAGACGAATTTTCAAACCTGAGAAACAAATATGAATGAAATTATATCAAGTGGGATTTTTATCCTAAACACATTCTTAAATAAAAGAAGAAAAGAATCCGAATCCAATTATTTGATTTTCAAGCCAAAAATACCAAACTTTCACATGGATATATTAAGTTAAAATAAGAAAGTTCATTTTTAATATGAAGTTCTATTTGAAACTAGGCACATCAATCCGGGTCCCAGGAACAAAACAGATCAACCAGAAAGATGGAATTTCTACCAAAAGTGATGAATTTCCAAATCAAAGAGACGAACTCTCCACCAAAGAGAATCGTTTGGTAATGCAGGAAATTTTGTTCCCGAAAAAATTTATTCGTAAAAAAATATTTCGAATCCTAACAATAGATATACATTGTGAAAAAGGAAGTGGATTATTTTCAAGAATGGGAAATGTGGATAAAAATTACATATTGTACATATAGTTTGAGGTTATTATAATTTCTCAATAGAATAATCGAATTTTTTCAGCATGTATGTAAAACCTTCACTCACTCTCAACGTTGTAAGCCTACACGGGTCTTAAATTTCAAAGGCGAATAAATAAAGTGATTCTTGTCAATAATAAGATAACGGCTAGTGTATATACAAGCAGAATGTTCAAAACCTCATCAGTTAAGGCTCAAGGGATTTTAGTCAAATAATTTATTTGCCTTCAACGAAATGCATATTTCGATTTGTTCTTTGCTGCCAATTCTCATTATATTTCTCATTGATGTTGTTAAGTAGAACAAAGTATATGATACCAAATCAATCATCTATCAAAATATCTCATATGCAGATATGTAGGAAAATCGCCAAGCTTCTCCCTGGCTCCACGCTGGAGCAAGACCAGAGGTCCCGAGCCTAGTTGTAGATGATATTTTTCGAATGCTTTCACTCAAATCTGAAATTTCTTACTCAATTTATCGCTTTTCAAATTATCGAATTCATTGTTTTGTTTTTTACTCAAAACCAGGCAGGTGACACTCAAAACTAAAAGTGACGGAAATGTTGACCAAAGCCGTGCAGCGCTGGCTGGAAAGATATTTTATGATATTTTAAATATCCAATAAATTAATAGGTACGACGAGAAAGTGAAGAAGCAATTATTTTTAAGACTATATACGAATATGCTTCTCACGGCTCCATACAATAATTCTACAAAAATATCCAATTCATAGCATCGACAGGTGTAATATCGTAAACAATAAAAATAGTAGGTTTCAATCAAATTTCTTTTTAGTTTAAATATTTTTAATGATTAATAAAATTTACGTTTAGTTCAACCGGATTTCAAAATTCTATATTTCTCTTCGAATTTGGACAACGATTCATTTTCCTTCTTATGTTAAACCTATACAAAATGAAAACATCTATAAAAGTTAATTATTTTTTTAAATATGTTGAAAACTTATAACAATTTTTATTATACATAAAAGGATTCATAGAATGGATGAATATAATAAACATGAAAAATTAAGAGGTGTATTCCTAAACAATATTTGAACAGTTATAAATAGAATAA
>WSXT02119739.1:0-10976 GCA_011762715.2 Neuroterus valhalla | reverse complement strand
GGGGGGGGCTCAAGGTAAATATTTGGAATACTATAAAAAAGGCTCCTACGGAACCCTTTTTGATGAGCGCCTACTGTTACTAATTTTTCATATTATTATATATAATTCTTTATATCAAGTAGAATAAACGCAATGTTACACGAGCGCTATAGTGCACGCACTGTAGAAATACGTAGTAGTTATTCACAGTATTTCTAGAATAAATTTTTTTTCTAAATTCTTTCATTTGGTTTGGAATAATAAAATGGTCTGTATTAGATTATGCTGTTAACGAGAAAAACCTAGTCAGTGAAATTTGCACAATAGGTTATATTTTAATGCAGATATGCCCGAAAATATTTGCTGTGAAAGATGTCCTATCGGAATATTTGTTTATACTCTTATGAGTTTAAGAGTCTTCACACATAACATATCTTCTATTTCTTTACACGCATTACCACTAAGTCAGTGGCGAGGGGGACCCACAGCTTAAGGTGGTTTCTGAACCAGCAAGAGCAAGTTACTTAGTACTTAGAAAACCTTTTTCCCTCTAGAGGTACTGGACACACGACTCTCCGTGGATCGCTGCAGCTCTCCTAGAAGGCCAGGCGGGTAAAACAAGACATTTTCTTCACATATTCGTAATATGTGTCGATAAATAGTGCACTAAATTACTCAAAACTTTCAAACTGAAATCTTGAAAAATTGGCCTATCTCCAAATCGACGGCCCTAAAAAGACACATGTGACTCACTCATTGCGTTTTAAAAACGCGTAACTCTTATGCTTAGACACAGAAGTTACGCCATCTGAAACGCACTGTGAGAGTTCTTGAGTTTTTTTAGGAATCCTCGGGTGATCCTTCTCCTGCATTGCAAATTGAGGAATGTAGTAGTAACTATCAGCAGTGCTTTTCTATGTACTTTTTTTCGTTAGACACATTGTGTTGTGGTGTCTAACCTCAATCATTCTATCGTAGCAGTTTTTGGCGGGAAAACTTCCAGGTTGAAATATTTACACAGCGCGTTTTTCTTGCAACCTACAGTTTATGTTATTATTGAACACGAAATGAAATAACAAAATATCCAATCGGTGACCTTAACAACTAATTTACTATACATACATTTTAGTTTGATCGAAAATTTCTTCAAATTCTTGGGTAAGTTAAAAATTTTCTGTTAACACTGAACTCTGACAGCTTTCAGTAATATCACTAATACATTTTCAAAATAAAGTGCACAGCCGATGTAAAATGTCGCATGCATATACTGATACAGCAAGCACGTTTCCGGATTAGTAGGATCGGATATGAACAATATTTTTTTACTCAGTTTGTTGCTTACGCAGATGCATTCTCGCTATCATATCACTGATTTGTAGGCATCCTTGCCGTATACGTTTTTTTAAAACAAATATATGTATAACCGTTGATATTATTCTTAACATACTTTTGTATACTGTACAAAATCAGTTTACGTGCTGTTATTCTAGTAGTCCTCGATACTAAATTAGATCGGGTATCGATAAGTTGATTTCAACTATTTATGTCCAGAAAGAAGAACTTTACTGTTTTTAAAGCATAACTTCATCACATCCTCCTTTTTACATTTATCGGAATATCGAAGGTGTAAGAAATCTCATTTTATTTATTCGTTTATTATGATTGCTTATCATTCTCTCTTATTTTCACTCTCTCTCGCAAGATTAAACATTTTTTTAAAATTGGTAAAATAGTTTGTTATTTGTGCGCTTCATTGTGAATAATTTCAATGCAGCTGATAACATATAGTTTTGTTTCCGATACAAAAAAAGTCTACCATCACGTTTCGATTACATCCTCATTTTTAGGTGGCTTCTAAATCCGCTGCGAGACAACAGGAGGCGGCGCCATCTCCAAATAAAGATTGTTTCGTTCGTATCAGGAGAAAAACAATAGCACACTATTCGTAGAACCCATATTGATACATGATGTATGTATATTATATGCATAAGGGCATATGGAAAAAAGGTCTCTGTTCGAAGCTTCAATGAGGATGAAAACTTTCTTTTATGAGTTAAAAACACTCCTCAGAAGATCCAGTTAAAGAAATTCCTTCGGTCTCCGCATCGTACAAACAGTCGAAAATTACCATGCTAACAGAAAAAACAGTTCGAAGCAAGTTGATTCATATCTGCATGCCAATAAAGTCATTTTAATATTTTTACCCTGCCTGAACGAACTTGAGAATTTCAAACAAGCTGCTTATTTGAAAATCCTATAAGGTGCTCTGACGCGGTCCCCTCACCTTCTATAAGAATACGAAAATACAATTGAATCAATCAATTCGTCTTGAACCAAATACTTTTTCTTTTTAAATTAGGTTTGAATAATAAAACATGAGTTTTACTAGAAATTACATTTTTTTCCATTATTATGAATGACCATAACTTCCTTAATCTTCAGTAAGATGTATTAATATTAGAGGTCAATCAAATCGACTCAAGTCAGGGAATCTTTTATAGCCTTGCATCAAATGCTTATTATGTGAATCAAGAAAGTGTAAATATAAAAGTCATTCGGAAAATACAATGGGATTCCAATTTAAGTCCGTCCTGTATATGATCTTAGAAGAGTTTTGGTCGGTGATAAGAGAGCACAGGGGGTCCAGAGGAAGGAGTTGCGAGAGCTGTAGAGTTGATTAGTATCTCACTTACAAAGTGAGCAGGACTCAAGGGGACAACTACGTCAGTGCGCGTCCGTGATCGTCGAGTTTTTAGGTCATTCGTTCAAAATATGTTGAACGGGCTACGTTTGAAGTTTGAAGAAAAATGTCTGATAATACAAAGAGCGGCAGCAGGTGACTCGAAATTTTGTGCCATAGACCAAAATCAAATAGAAATTGTTCTTACGGCTGTTCATATCGGACCGCGGCTGCTTCAAGTCAAAGGCCATTAGAGGCCATGCTCACAGCCTGACTACGATTGGAATCCTAGTGTATTATAAAGTGCTGAAGAATGTAAACAATTTCTTGAGAAATCTGAGCCCTTTAAATTTCATCAATCTATCTGCAAGCGGTATGCACATTCATACATACATACATACATATATACATACATAAATGTATACACATCCCTACATTCATACACAGACACACACACTCAGAGCAAAGACGATTTTTTGAAGACATTTCAAAACTTGGAGTTTGCTACGGCAGGGTAACAATTATTTGATTGTATAATCGCTATACAGATAGACATACATTTGCTCAGAATTAGTCAATCCTGAATGAGAAATACGCATCTCTTAGAGCTTTTGGGCTATATCTACGATGCGAAGGTGAAAAAATCTTTTGTCCAAAATTGAGCTTTAGGGGAGTACTTTTTACTCCTAAAAGAAACTTAACATCCCTATCAGAACTCGTAATGAAGAACTTATTCCTTTCGATACGCCCTTATATAATATATTCAGATGGCAGTAACATCTAGAACTTGTAAACTGCAAATAGACGATCTTTATAGCAAATAATATATGAAAATCTTTCAGGAAACTAAAAGGCTCGTAATACAATGGAATTGTTTAGACAGCAAATACAAAAGTGCTTAATATTATAGGAGGCAACATTTGCGTTTTGGTTTAACTTGGAGAACAGGGCAGAGAACTGCTCGGATTGCTTCGTCGAACACTGTTTTTAGTCCTTTTTGTGTAAGAGCAGAACATTCCAGATATTTGACTGCACCGATTTCTTTCGCCATTGCCAAACCCTGCAAAGTATATAATTTAAATAATACAGGAATGTTTGGAAATAACAGAGTGATCAATTTGCAAGTATAATGTTATATCAACGAATAATGAAGAGGGTAAAATTGCGTAGTGAAGGTATCGGATGTCCTAAGGTTCAACTCAACCTGTAGCAAATAAAAAAATTGGTGCGCTAAACAAATGCCAATTGTGAGAGAGGGTAATGGGTATTAGGCTAAGGGAGCGTAGGCTGGAGTTGAAAAGGAGGAGCAGAAGAGAAGGAGAAAGGAAGGAGAAATTGGTGGAGGTCACGGAAAGAGGCAAAAAGGAAGCATTAGAACGTTCGCCTACTAGATAAAATTTTGTGTGTGAATACAGGCCTCTACAGTTTTTATTGGTTCCACTAATACTTCGCAGATATCATCAAGTCTAGGCGATATTAAACTCGCTGAGTGAGAAAAAATTAATTGTACATCAGTGTCTATCCCTCACTGTCATTGTTGTCATCCGTGAGCACCATTATTTTTGAAAAATTACCCGATTGGGTTGATGTTTGACGCACATCCTTAACCAGACACTTTTGAACAATAGCTCTGGTTCATAAATTGAAAATGCTTCTATGAATCTATAAATTTGCTAGAAATAAAATGTTCAATCTCAGGTACATCTTTGAAGGTGACTGCAAAGAATAAAGCAAAGTAAGGAATTAATTGAGTGAAAATGATGAAAAATATTAAATTTTCCTGATAAAATGAATGATAAAATATTTTTCTTTGGCGGGCGACATGTTTCTAATGGCATGGTTAAGAATTTACACTTTTTTGTAAGCTTTCGATTCGTTTGATTTTTTTTCTCACCAATACCAATAGCATAAATATTTGCTTCATAAATTTTCCCGATATTTTAATAATTGAAGTTTATTAACTTGTACCTTCCTTTGAAAAAGGAGTCCTGAATTATTGCCTCATTTATTGTGAAAAGATCACCCTTCAAGCAGTTGGTGGGAAAAACTATTCAAACGAAAGGAAATCGTTTGAACGATGGAGAATTGTCATGCATTTAAAAAAAATTATTTGGAAGTCTCTGATTTGAACTTTAAAAAAAAAAGATTGTATTCAATTCTGAGTCATTATAACTCATCAAATGCTGACTTGCAGCACTATATTTGAGTGAACCGCTGCCATCAAAATGTCGTCCGTTATACGGAAATCGGCAAATGCACATTGATGCATGCGTGGAAACTTTTATTATATTTTTGAATGATCTCCTGACAGTATCCTTACTTATGGTTATATGTATTTTTTCTAGGCCACATGAAGAAAAATGAAGCAATTCTTGGTTTAAAGTTATTGGCTTACTCGTAATAACCTTCTGCCATCATTTAAAGAAGGGATGGCTAATCGACATTTGCCTGACTTGCTTCCTTTCACCTCAACCGAGAGCTTCTCCATTCTGTCTCCTCACACGCTTGTTCGCTTGGTTTACTCTCTACTTAAGACGGTAAAAGAAGGGATTTGACGAGTGACAGATTTTGGCATTGTGCTCGGGCGTTGACGATTCCCGATTTAAAATGTTTGAAGTTATGAATAACAATAGATTTTGACACACAATTGAAGATATGAAAAACTGAATGCGGCACGTGATTTAAAAAAACTGATCAACTAATTACTGGCAACGACTGTCCGTGTAGCTGACATCACAAGAATGACAACAGCTGCTGTTCCCGAGACTTTGTTTTCCGTTTTTCCAAATTTGATAAAAAAATTCTGGAAGCCTCTGAAACGAATAACACCCTGATAGTAGGCTAGGAGGACAAAAACTATGGAATCATGGTATGAAACCATGGGCGCAAATAACTGACGTCACAACAATTACAACAGCTGCTGTTCTCAAAACTTCTTTTTCCTTTTCTCCAGATTTAATGAAAAATTCTGTAAGTCTCCGAAACAAATTGTACCCTAGAAGTAAGCTACGAGTACAAGAACTATGGAATCATAGCATGAAACCATAGGCGCAAATAACTGACGTCACAACAATTACAACAGTTGCTGTTCTCAAAACTTTTTTTTCGCGTTTTTCCAGATTTAATGAAAAATTCTGTGTCTCCGAAACAAATTGTACCCTAGTAGTAGGCTACGAGTAAAAGAACTATGGAATCATAGTATGAAACCATAGGCTCATTCTCATATCTTGTAAACTAATATTTGATATATCATTCGAGTTTCACTTTATATGAATTGCTGAATTGAAAACTACTTCGAGAGATTATCCAATAAAGTGATTCTCATTGTGATAAATTTATCATTGTATTAGAGCAATAGAATTCTGAATTGATCGATAAAATACTTTAGATGGAGTGAAATTTGGAATCAGAAATATAGATCCATTTTATGAATCAATATTGAAATACACCAGTAACTTGGCTACTTTGTTTACCGAAAACGCCACCTGAAAATGTACTTTATGTTATAGGCTCAGGTTGATTAAATTGAATTAACGAGATTTGGTTGTGAAATTGTGAATGAGGGATGAACACCTCGAAATAAAACTCACTCTGAGATAATATCTCCGTGAGGCATCTGCTTCACAATTCATAATTTCGAAAAGGCGATTGGCAATTCGCTCCCGACCTTCTCGAGAAGGTTCCAGACCGTAGCTAATGACTGCGATAAGTTACCTGAGTGACGGAAGCCTACGTCCCTTCCACTGCACGAGTGACACACCTGTCTCCTCTTCTACTGCTCTCCCTCAAGCAATGTCTAGCCCTACTCTCTCCCACTATTTATATGCATAGAAAAATGTTCTTTTCTGTGGGATCATTCATTTTCATCAGGAAAACAAGATTATTACACATTATAGTTCCATGAAACAATATTTGTCATCGTTATAAACAAATGTTGTTTCATGGAACTCTAATGTGTAATATTCTTGGTCTCCAGATGAAAACCAATGATTCCACAGAAAAGAAAATTTCTCTATGCATATAAACGTCAAATAAGTAAATTTGCATTTAAAGATTGTTTATAACAATGACAAATGTTGTTTCATGGAAATCTAATGTGTAATATTCTTGTTATTCAGATGAAAATGAATGATACCACAGAAAAGAAAATTGTTCTATGCATATAAATGGTGGGGGAGAGTAGGGCTAGACATTGCTTGAGGAAGAGCAGTAGAAGAGGAGACAGGTGTGTCACTCGTGCAGTGGAAAGAACGTTGGCTTCCGTCACTCAGGTAATGTATCGCAGTCATTAGCTACGGTCTGGATCCTTCTCGAGCAGGTCGGGAGCGAGTTGGCAACTGCCCTTTCGAAAGACTGGAGGATAAGAAGAAAATACCTTCCGTCCTAATCTTCAACGTAACTAGGACCCCCTGTCTTGCAGCTTGAGGCACGCGTTCGCAAGCACAAAGGTGCGACGTTAGGTAAACGGGATCGATAGAGATCTTCAGTAGCGCTCAGCGCAAAGTTCGACAGTTATGAAGTGTACGTGATTCAAGGCATGCGGATGCCTAGGTAGGCGATGTGTGATGAATTTATATGATTGATTATTCTTTCACTATGAAGCATTTCCCTCTTCTATGATTTCAGCCAAGATCTTATGAACAATAGAACAATCGCGGGACCGCCGACAAAAGCTTCGCTCTTCTCGCGTGGAAAGATGAACATAAATTTGATTGTTATTTCATTCATCGATTGGAAGAAAATAGCTATCCCCTCACTCTATGCATATATGCACGCAAGTAAAAGAAATATTGAAGCAGGAAGTTGATTGCAATTGGAGATTAAATTATCAAAGTTTGTCAGTTTCAAGTGTAATATGTAGACATGAATTAATCTCTAGTCAATGTTATATAAATATACAATTTATTGTTTTATAGTTATTCAATTTTGTCCATGTGTGATATGTACTCCACTCGTTATACACATACCACACCAGAACGAGAGGGAGAGATAGTTGTGTGCCATGCTTTAGACACTTTCAGTCGCATTAAATGTGACGCGGACGGTGTGTTCCCGTTTTTCGCAGTTGGGTGGCCTCGCTCAGAGTATATACCCTCCCAAAAGAAGCAAAGCTTCAATAAAGAAATTTTCAGATGCGCTTTCATCTTAGAGAGTTACCAACTTGTTTAGGGGAATATCTTTTTAGCCAGTTATGCATTGCTAGGATTAAGATATAGCAATCAATGTTTTTATATTGAAGATAAGAGATTTCTCACTCTCCTCCCCTATGTTTCCTATAAATATCAATTAATATAATAGGTAATATTTGAATAAATAAAAGAAAATAGAGCGAGAACTTTTCAATTCATTAAAACTTATTATTTATCCATTATATGTAAAGAAAACTTAGTTTAGCGTTAGACGTGTGCATTTTGTCGGATCGAATGTGGCATATCCGCTTTGACGCGTGTTTATTTCCGAAACGGCTTATCTAGTTCGATCGACACGCGCCTCAAATGCTGAATTTTCTAATTCGACATAACAATCGAAACGAGGAATTGATCTGGCGGTAGCACCAGTAATGCCACCTAGAGATATTTTCTGCTATTGAGATGATACTGTCCCACTAGTATCGGAATGTCTCGGATCGGTTTAGTGTGGTACCGATTTAGTTTCAAAAACCGCAATGGCTAGATCGACGTTTCCTTATTCACAACAGAAAAGAGCCGTTAGCCGTACAAAAAACAAAATCTGGTGCTCCACCGACAGAAAAATACCCTTCACTCGACTTTTAGACATAAATACCATCGTTCGGGGTTCCTAGGCTACAAAATGTTGAAGGAACAAAACGCTGGACATGATAACTAAGCGTGGTGCCAAATGAGCTTGAGTGTCTGTAAAACTTCTTTCTTGTGAATTAAGAGCGACATTTGGTGCCGAACCGACAGAAAACTATCCTTCGCGTTAGAGACATTGATATTATTTCACGAGGGGCCTTGAACTCAGGGCCATTCCGACCCTTGCGCCGCGTGGGCGCAGAACTGCCCGCCGCTCTTGTCCTTTCACCTTCGATAATCAATTATACATAATTAAAAATTAAAATAAATAACTTGAGTCATAATTTTGTTAAATAACCTTTATTGCACAAATGTTTGCATGTTTACAAATACTTTCATAAAAAGCTTGCTTGTCTAGTTTTTATTTCTGCAAACTGCAAACTTTTTATCAAGTAATTTGCTTCTAGCATTTAAACTTATTCATGCTCAATCGATATATTCGCTAAATTCGAAAGTCAATTTTCCTTCATTGACGAACTTAAATGCGTTTTTATCAATTTCAACTTTGATCTTGATATTTCTGCAGAAGAAACAGACACTGCTTTTCAGAGGTTCACCAGGGGCGGATGGCGTCTACCCAGTGCTTCTACCGAAGGGCATTGAGAGAGTAGGCCTCGCACTGACGAAACTATATAGGGCGAGTGCCGCCCTCGAACACGTGCCATCAACATGGCAGGAGGGTAGAATAATCTCCATTCCATTCCATTTTAGGCCAATCAGTCTGACGTCCTTTATTTTGAAGACGGTAAAGAAGCTGGTCGAGAAACATATCTGAGACGAAGTGCTCTTAGTTTATCCACTGCATAGAGGGCACTACGCTTTTCAGGCAGGCTGCTGTGGAAACTGCGCTCGATGCTGTTGTGGTGAAAATGCAGCAGTTTAACAGGGTGGGTATGCTGTGGTAGCCTTATTGGATATAGAGGGTGCCTCCAACAACACCCGTCCGGAAGTCATCCGTCGGGAGGCCTTAAGGTGCGGCGTACCAAGCCAGCTCGTAAGTTCATTTCGAAACCAGGTGAGCTGAAGGTATGGATAGGGGAGTAGCACCACGGGTATCATACCCAGGGATATGTGGAAGACTATGCCATCCTAGCTAGGTGGGCTCATCTGAATACCTTGATAGGTCTTACAAGATCAGCGCTACGCATCGTAAAGCTCTGGTGCGATAGTTCTGGGCTCTCGGTGAATCCAGAAAATACCAGTTTGGTCATTTTTACAAGAATGTATAAAGTGCCGCATTTCGTGGCGTGAGCCTGAAGATCTCGGATTCAGTTAAATATTAGGTAGTATTCCTAGGTAGCAGCTTAATTTGGCAAAGCATCTGAAAAAGCAATGCGGGAAATTCGTTACGGCATTTTGGATATGTAGGAGAGCCTTTGGTCAGACAAGAGGTCTAGGGCCTAAGATGATAGCTTGGCTCTACTCGGCTGTCCTACAACCAATAATCTTATATGCAACCGTGGTCTGGTAGCCACGGGCAACGTTTGACAAGTTACGCTTACCCCAAAAGGGATTTCAGCTTGATGGCATATATATATTTGCATCTCGTTACTACCCTGTCTTAATTCTTCCACGTCTTTGTCCCTTCACCAGATCTCTCCGATCACCCAGATCCTGTATCTTCCAATTCTTATCCTACAACCTTTATTCCTTTCAGCCTACGCCTCCTGCTTGAATAACCACTTTCTTTTCCTCTCCAACCACGTTACAACTTCTGCGATTCTCTCTTTTCTGCTCCTTAACAATTTCTTATTTACCATAACCTCATAACACTCCTCCTCGTTGCCCACTTTCACTAAGAACATGCATCCTTTCTCGCCCTCCTTCCCTTCCAATTTTTTCATCTCTTCCAGAGTGACTTGTGCACCACTAACTTTCATCAGACTTATAATTTCTTTCTCTTTACTTCCACTGTCCACTTTTATATCCCTTATTACTACATTTTTCTATCTCTTTCTTTTTCCATCATCTGTATCCTTTCTTTCCAACCTTGATTCTATTCTGTTCATTCTCTTTTGTCACGCTTTTTTTATTCCCCCTCGCTCTCTTCCTGACTGCTCGGTATTGTTTCCCATTCACTCTTAACCCTCCTATTTTCCTACTTTCCATTATCATTCCCATTATTCTCATTTTCATCGGACTGATCTTATCTCCTCCTTTACCTCCTCCCCCTTTTCCATATCATCGAATCTACTCAAAGTCTCCTATCTGAATTCTGCTATTCTTCCTCGTGAGTCCCCTTTACTATCTTCCTTTTCTCGTAAACAGTTTTTTCCCTTTACTGCTCGACGTTGTCTGCTATTTAAGGAAGAGATTACTCGACCTATTACATTGAATTCTTTATCTGCTCAGCCCCTCAAAATTTGAAAGTCTCCCGCCCTTTTTCACCAACGCTTGTCAAGATAGTTAGGGGGCTTCCATAAACCACGTGGCCCAATTTTTGCCACTTTTTGACCCCTCCCTTCCCCCCTGTGGTCCGCCGCGGCCTTATTCTCTGCCCC
>WSXT02119728.1:0-10976 GCA_011762715.2 Neuroterus valhalla | reverse complement strand
ATAAGATAGTTTAAAGCACGTATTAAAAATATGAGTGATTTGAACTAATGCTTTACGTGGTAAGTTTTGCAGGACTACGTTCTGGATACCATCTGGTCCAGGGGCTTTCCTAGTAGATGTATTTCTAATCGCTTTTCTAACTTCTTTAGGAGACGTTAGATCTGTCGTTTTGAAGTCTATATTTGTTCTTGAAAGATCAGCATAAATATTATTAACCTCTCTAGCAGTCAATTCATCCCCCAAGTCTTCTGTGAAATGATGCGCTTTCTCGAACTGCTCAGCAAGACCATTTGCTTTCTCTGTGTCACTAAATATTAGACCGTTTGGTCCATGTAATTTTGTTATTGTTCCAGAGTAAGATTCAGTAGAGGTTTTTGCCGTTTCCCAAAGGCTGTTATCCGTAACTTCTAAATTTTCAAGTTTACTATGCCAGTTAAGATTATAAAGTTTTTAAATTCTTATTAAATTTAATAAACTATTCTTTATCGTTTGAAAGTATATGCTTTTAGTTCTTTGATAAGGTTTACGGATTTTATTTCGCTCTTTAATCAATTCTTTAATGTCTTCTGGTAGTGGTAGGCGACCTGCTGAATATTCAGGTTTAGATTCTGGAATCGTCTCTGCTATTGCTATTGCATTGGATGACGGCGGCTCAGTTCGTTGTATTCGTTGTATTCGTTGTATTCGTAGCTCGGGTTCGTAGGCACTGGATTCATGCGTTGTTGATGTCTAGCTTGCACTTGTGTTGAACGTAAACGTAAGCGTTTAATCTTTTGCAGACGTTCTTCGTATTTGGGGCATGCGTAGTAATTGGCCCGATGATCCCCTCCACAATTCACACATGAAGGTTTCGAGTTTGCATCTTTATCACAATCCGAGGATGCTTTTTTTTTGCTGCACTTGACACATTTTGCAATATTAGAGCAATTTCTCATGCCGTGTCCAAATTGCTGACAATTATGACACTGTCTTATTTTTTGTGGATTTTTATTATTTCCCCATCTTACTTTTGTGTAGTTTATCACTTCTGTGTTTTGTATCTCTTGAAGTTACGTGGTTGTAGTTGCACTGTCAAAATACACTAGGTATGGAGGGTATTCCTGTGGTCGATCTTGCTTGATTCGCATCATTACCACCGATTTTGGTTCGTGTCCTAATTCTTTCAGTTCAGCTGCGATGTCATCTATGTTCATCTTCGGTAATCCTTTCAAAACAAGTTTTTTGTCCTTGGCTGATTTAACATCATATGTATAAAATAGTGTTTTAGACTTTCGTAGAAATTGTTTTATTCGTTCATGATCGTTGGATCCTTTTGGATATATTGTGAGTGTTGTTTTTGATATTTTCATGAAAATATTTTTCGTGATAGTTTTCACATTATTATAGAGCTGTTATCTCTCGTCGCCATTAGTATCGGGATCGGTAATGACGATCGGAGGTGGTTTAATCACTCTTTGCCTTTCTGCTCCCATATCTTCGTTGCCCTGATTGGATGTTGATTGTGTTTCTGCCATGTTGACTTTGTCCAGAATTGGAGATGTGCCTTGGTTAATTGATGACTTTTCTTTACTTTCAGAGCAATCCATGTTGTCTGTGTTATTTAATGCTACAAACTGGTTGGATAAGCTAAGCCCAGTGTTGTTCGATGTTGTCTGAGGCGGATTCCTTCTCCCCATGTTTAGCTTCGTTTCATATTAAGCATCTTTGATGATTCCTGCTTTTATTCGTGTGCTACGTGTGATGCGCGGCACTCATATACATCTGGTGGGTAGCTGAGCTGGCATCCTAGCCTTGAGTGTAGCGCATCGCCGGAACGAGTGCAGCAACACAACAGGGTCGCCAACAAACTGGAGGCTTTAGGCGCCAGTTTTAAGGTAAAGAAGTCGCCAGAAATCTCCAAACTCAAAAAATGAAATGCTGCCAGGTATATTTTAATTTTAACGACTAAGTATGATGTTACTTTTCTACATAACATTGTACACTGCGAAATGTTCAATTCTTAAAGGTGTTAAGAAACTTCGTTTTGCATATTAGACGTCGAGCAAATGAATACCAGGAAGTTCGAGATCTTGTACACTTTCGAATACAATGTTTTCCTCTTCATCGTCTATCTGTATGTCATTCTTATTTTTGAACGGATAAGCTACACGATAAGTACACTTTTCAAGTATTGCTCGTGTTGTAAGGAATCTTAACAGCATTTATAATTGAAAATACTCTTTCTACTACGGCATTAATCGTCCGCAAAGTTAAGATTTTCAAAACTTAACCAGCTAGTTCTTTAAATATGAAATTACCACCTGCATCTGCAAATACAAGAAACTGATGCCAAAACTCCGCACTTCGTTTAGGGATACTGCCATTACAATAAATTTCCCAGTCAACGAGCGGTAATCGATTTTACTGAATTTCCATCTGAATTTCCATCTTGATTCACAGAAATGCTAAGTAAAAAAGCGTTCAAACCCTGAAATTTTTCAAGATTTTTCGGAATCCTCCCGGAAATTTTAGCGCATAATCTTTCAAGACGACTGAATGATCAGTCCTCAGTTTCGGTTTTTTGCTCTGGGGTAACTGGTTACGCCTGTAACGCTTGAACATAGTCTATTCCAAAGTAAACTTGAGAAACTGGTTTATATGCCAATTCATTATCAAAAGCTTGCAGCGCGGTCAGAATTCCCTTATGGCAAAACAATTTCGTTAGGATTTTGTAGGCAAATAGCATCACCAAACCACTCAAGGTATCAAAGGTTCGACACAGTTCAACATCATCTCTTTGGAAGACCAAGTTTACACTTCGGACCTCTACTAAGATTGGTTTTAAAATTTTTGAATAGAGATAGTTTGTGTTATCGTTCAACATCTGGTTTAAAAGCCTAGCAGAATAACATTTTTCCTTCTGAACTATCAAATTGAAATAAAGCTCTACTTTAATCCAGTTATCTAATACAAGAACTACGCAATCACATCTTGCTTACCATGTTTTGTCCACAGTTTAACAAACAAGTGGAAGCGTCTTCTTCCCTCGTCTTCATCAAATCGAGGATTTGTGAGGTTAATAGCCTTCAAAGTGTCCCACAACTCCCGATATTCAGCTCTGCGTTTAGCAGATTGATTGAACTAGCTATATACTTCTTTTGAAAGAAAATCAGTTGTTGCTGGAAACTCTTCAGACGCTTTTGAGGCTCAGTTGTCTAGAGAGTGACAAACACATATTATTATCTGCAAGTTGGGATTTTTACTTTTCAACGATGCGGATAAAGAATGATATGTTCCACACAAATTAGATTCCCCATCTGTTCCGAGTCCGATAATTTCCGCTTCATTAAGACCTATCTCTTCTAGGAGATTTTTAACAGCTTCATAGAGTATATCATGTGTAGTAGATTTGACGGATATTGTTCCTAAGTAATCAGTGATATATATTTAAGGAATATGGTGTATTGCCAACATCTTCCACTGATTCTTTTAGCATGCAAGGAGAAATAATATTTTGAATAACGTTAGCGCATTTTTCTCTGTGCATCCGAAGGTTTTTCAAATTGCTCCCTTTACCCAGATCACGAACAATCTGACATAAATCGTCTATGCTTCTTATAGCTGAGTGACACGCAATGTAGGCTGCTATTTTCAAATTTCTGGTTTTGTCTACCTCACCAAAGACTACTTCATGATGTTCTGTTATTTTATGAGTAATGCGGATATTTTTCATTTAATCAATATGATCTTCAGTTTTTGAGTGATTTTCCACTGCGCACTTTACAGTACGCCTCGTTGAAGCAATGTTTGTTGGATCTTCATCTGAATGTTTATTGCATTTTACTTTCAAAATTAGGAGTGAAACGTGAAGAATGCTTCAAAAGTCTTGATAAATAAAAATTGTTTGGCACTTTACCTTTAGCCCAATCGGAAATCTCCCACTCTACTTTGTATTTCCTCAACTTTTCGTTAGCCTTTACCATTTCTATATTTGGTTTTTCAAAACTTTTGCCCGAAAATTAATTATTACGGACAAGAATAATACGGCCATTAGAAGAACAAACGTTTATTTACGCATCTGCTGATTCGTTTATAGTAATTTAACTCCATGTTGCAACTGGACATTTTTGTGATTCGTCCACGCTTGGTATTATTGGCGCGCTTATTTGAAAATCGCTAAATCGCCAACAAATCGTCGACACATAATTTAAATTGCCATACTAGTCGCCAGTCACCATAGATCCCAAAATTGGTCGCTAAATGAAAGAAAAGTCGCCAGAATGGCGAAAAATCGCCAATGTTGGCGACCCTGCCTGAAGATGAGGCCACCACGCACATTGAGAACGGAATGTTCAAAGCCACCTGTAGGTTGTAAATCTTAACCAAATCAAACCAAATTCAGCCAAAAAGGTTTGAAAATACTTATCCAAGAGAGTCACGAAGAACAATTTTCCAGAATAATTTGTTAATGGACCCTAAATCCATAGACGCCAAACCCATAAACCCTAAACCGATGAAACATAAACCTATAAACACTAAATCCATGAAGCCTGAAATCCTAGACTTTTAACAGTAAGGTGAAGCAGGGCTAAAGCTCTACTTTCCACTTCCTACGGACTAAAAAGTACTTTTTACTCCCTAGGGAATGAAAAGTGACGCCAGAGATGAATAATCAAAATTATAGATCTATAAGCTTCCATTTTACGATAATCATCCGCTCAACGTAAAAACTTGGAGGAATTTTTGGTTGGTTTTTGGTTTAATTGAATTTTGGGTTACTAATCTTAAGTAACCATAGATTACCGAAAATTTCTTCTTCAACTTCTCTGCAATCATGATACCTATTCTCGAACTCCAATATCAGGTTCTGCAGACTCAATGGTAAAATTTAAAGAAGCAAAGGCGCCATTGGACGGTGACACAGAACATTAGGATAAGATAAAAGATGGCGTCCAGTTAATATCCAGATGATTTTCGAATAATTGAATATAAAATTAAATAAAATTGAATGAAAGTAAAGAAACTAATGCAAGAATCAGATAAAAGTATTCATGAAGTTCAACAAATAATTCTTCATGCGATTTTATTTGGTTTCCACGTTGTTTTCTTCATGAAATATGATTTTATAATAAACTACATGCAACGAAAATACGTTAATCTTTTTTTTATTTTCAAAATAAGAGCAGTACATGTTTTGTTTAATGTGTGTCCATAAGAATGATGTCAATTTTTTTTATGTGAACAGAATATCAAGTAACCAATTAAAGTAATTCTTACATTATTCGAAGAGAAAATTGAATCGAAAAAGAAAAGTATCAACTTCTAATTTCTTTTTCAGTATATCACGAATCATTAATCTATATGTTCAATTTTCCAGATTCTTAAATGGCATCGAGAGTAAAATTCAATTATTGGATAGGTTATACCTATTCAAAATTGAAACAGATAGAAAAAATAATAAATGTTTGTAAGATGTTCTCCATATTATCAAGTACGGGAGTTTAAGAATCATTTATAAAATTTCTAAAGTATGAAATCATTTGGTTCGTCCCGAAAAATTCGTTTTTTTAGGAGCTAGGAAAAATCAGCCTTGGGCTGGCTCCATTTTGTTGACTTATGTTTCATAATTATATAGAAGGGTTAAGGGCAGAAAGTATATTTCATAATTTAGATGCAGAAAACGCCGGAGAAAGTGAATTAATTTGTATTTTGCTAGAATTATTTCAAAACTTTTATGCGATAAATTAGATCAGACTCGGGGAAAATTTCCAATTTTGTAGGGGAAGTATATTTCATAAGTTATATGGAAAAAATGCAAAAAAATTGATAAATTTACGGTTTAGTGGGATTCTTTTTCAAACTTGCATAAAAAAAATTATACCAGAATTGGGAAAAATTCCAAATTTTGCAAAGAAAGTATATTTTATGAGTGAAATAGAAAAAATACAGAAAAAAAAAATTATTTTTGTGGAATTCTTTCCAAATGGTAGAGGATAAATTGGAGAAGAATTGGGAAAAATTCCCAATTTCTGAAGAATCGTATTTTTCCTAATTTAAATGGTAAAAATGCATGACGAGATGATAGACAGCCGAGCACCGCGCAGCTCTGCACATCACTTTTATCACTTCCGGTTTCATTTTACTTTCAGACATTAAAAACTGTTAAGAAAGACTTGAAAAAATTCTGTCCCGGCATCACCCAGCGTTTTGTTATTGTTTTGAACGTGGATGACAGCAAGGTAACGAGGGACGTGAAGTGCGGAGAGAGACCGACATGCAGCGCCATCAGACGGTGACACAGGTTTTTTTAGTTTCTATGCTTCTGCGTAATCCGCTATAAGAGCTGGCAGAACCTGAGCAATATTGGCTGAAATCATGATTGTTTTCCCCTCTCTTCTCCTCATTGGTGCATAATAAACTATACTTTTGGTTTTCCTGCAAAATTAGTCTATATAAACAATACAAACACTAACTTCGACTTTATACTTTATACATCAATACATCCTTGAATTGTTAAATTTCATCCTTTTTAATGAAGGAATTTTGAGATTTTGAGGCAGAATAGAATTCTTCAAACATGCGAGAAGACTTATTTAAATAATCATAGGTCATTACTAAGACTTGAAGAATTTGGTAATCTAAGAACTAAAAATTACATGCTGAATACTATGAGTTTTGGAAACTTATGAATTATTTTCAGAGCGTCTAGTAATTAGGCTAATCAAGATTCTCATTTTTTCAGTCTTACCCCCTCCCCTTGCTCTTGATCAACTCAATGATATATCTTCGTGATTTGTTCCAAAATCAATTTTATATAAATGGAAATTTCGCCATAATATATACATAGAAAATTTGTATCTAAGAATGAAAATATTATTTTCTTGTACGTGCGCAATTCATCTTCAATCATAGACTGAAGAAATTAATATCTTGTTAAAGTACACATGCCGTTCACTAGTATGTCCTTACTTGTTTATTAATAATGATTGTCAAGTATATGAGAGTTAGACACATTTTTCATACTTTCATAGGTAAGAAACTTTCATATTCTTATATAAAATGAGCCAGAATCAAATCATCAACTTCTAAAAACATTATAAATATTATAATATTATAAATATAATATATCCATTTGAAAACATATTTTCAGGAAAAAATGAATTCATTTCGATTACCACTAGCAGCAGCTGCGAATTGTAGCTAGTTATTTTCAGTTTTTTGGTCCATTCTTTTCATTTCCGGTGAAAAATCTTCAATAGGTACCTTCTCATATACATTCACATCTGTCAGAGATGATAGATGGTTTGTTTCTTTCATATTGCTTGAACATTTTTTTGGGAATAGATTTTAATTTACTAAAGACAGTATCAGAATTTCCTCAAACTGATTTGGTGGTGAATAGTTTGAACACTGAATTGGCAATATCACTTTGCAATCTTTCAAGTTCCGATATCTGTAAAATCTGAATATAATTTATCAGGGGCAGTATTGATAAGAGATAAATTATAAAGAGCTTTAATTTATGAAATTAAATATACTTGAGATCAGAAACGTTATTGTGCTTCGCTTGGCCAAAATAGTTCAAATGCGTTTCTGAATTTATCCCCAAAATATGAACAATTTTCGACGTCAAATGATCAGATTGAAAACTATCAGAGCTAGACTAGTTTATTTGGTCACAAAGCAACGTTTTCAGCCTTACACGCACCCTTACGGATAATTTTTCTTGAACTAATCATTTTTACCAGACGCTCTGTTGTCGTATTCTATTTCACAAATTACTTGGATTTATTTTCGAACGTCGTCATATTTTATTTTATATGTTAGATTGACCTTATGTCCAATAAAAGCAAGAAAAAATCATTCCAATGTTCCTTATCGGGAGACTGCCGTTTAGATAAATTTATTGGATTAAATATTGTTTTCTTCTAGAATAGAACAGAAAAGCAAAATGGTTGTGGCAACCAATAGAGTAGCAGCGGCGTATTCAATAACATAGCCCGTTTCTCTATTGCATGCACCTTTTTCATTCATGAATTCAGATTTATTAAGTGCAGTTAATTATTAACTCAAATTTCAGGAACATTGAGGCTAATTAGAGGTAAACAGTAGGAGCTTAGTGTGTTGAGCACCCGAATGGCAGTCCGGAAGGACGAGTTCAGTTCCCAGCGAAGCAAAATAGGATCTTCTTGAACATAATAAAAATCAAGAATGTCTAGGATAAATGTTCCATCTAGTCTGATGACGGTATATCTTAACTTGATGGTTCATGGAGGACCAGTGTCGTCTGCTGGTCGTTGGAACTAACACATGATCTTAGGACCCACTCCTTCTGGTAGCTTCTGCAAGGTGTTTATAATTAATCAAAATATCTGCATTCTTTTCTTCCGTTCTTTTTCGGATAGTATCTAACTGCCATTTGGATAATTTTGCATGTTTAATGAGGGCCAAAGATTCATCCCCAGATGATTTAGGTTTACTATTTTTTTCACTATTTAAGATGTCACCTATCATTATTACCAGAAATTTTCTTCCAGAATCTTTAGGCTTTCTATTAAAAGCTAATTTAATCTTTTCTTCTAAATAACTATCTGACATTTTTTGTATTTTTCTTCGCTTTGTAGATGTAGAACCGTCTTCGAAATTCTCAGTCGATGATCTTCCGGCCCTCTCCACTTCGATAGGAAATATGAAGCATCATGATTATTATTTTCAGGGTAGTGTTAATGTGCATTCGACTGTTAGCGCTGGTGTTCCACCCCCCTTGTATCTCACTCCGCTCACCATCGAAATGCGCAGAACGTCGTCGCCGTTGTCATTCAGCTGGTCAGAATCTGTCGAAGCCAGACTGAGGCAGACATTTCGATTTCTGGCATTTTTTTTTCAAAAGATTTTCGGCTTGATAGAAGCAGGTGTGTTGTACCTGGGTGCGATTCGCGTCGCAGTGTGAAGCATCACGTCTGCACGATAAACGTAAAAATAGGTTTGATGTGGTTAGAAGCGGTGTGTAATCCACTTTTGGATGGCCTAACCTATAAGGAAATTTACCGTGAAAATACGAGTAATAACCGCTCCCTTTTTATATATTAATGATTTCTTATATACATTATATTTTACAATTATATATACAATTTTATATTATAAATATAATTTTACATTAGGCACACAATTTTACATTATACATACAATTTTAATTATGCATGTAATTTTTTGTATACATTAATTATTTTCTCAATTTTTTCGCATAAAATGTATTTATCACGTTTTATTTGTTTTCTCTTCATTTCTCTGACTTGGGACAGGGAATTCAAGAAAATGATTATAGTTTTTATTTTAGGGCAGGTTGATATTCTTAGAAGCTAATTTTTTTTGTTAATAAGTAATTTCATTCGACTGAAAATTCATCTTATTCCAATTGAAAGTTCCATATTTGTACTTAATCATCCACTTGTTCGGTTGAATTCAAAATTTGAGTATTAAAATCTTAGCTGGATTTATCTTTTTTATTAAAAATTAATTTACCTGTTGAAAATGTTAACTCTTCCAGTTAATGATTCTTTATTTCAGTTGAAAACTGAACGTTTTTGTTAAGACACTATTTTTTGGTTGGAACCTAATCTTTCTATTTAAAAATTCAAAATTTTACCTTGAAAGTAAAATTGAATATAAGAATCAGAAAAATGTGTAAACCGATAGGAGAAAATGCACAAAGGTACATGAAGTATCAATAACAGTCTTCATACATTTTTATTGTGCTTCAAATAGCACTGAAAATGTATTGTGAGTAACTGTTAAACTCCATGTATTTTCAAACATACTCTTCCATCGGTTTATTCACTTTTTTAGTCATTATATTAAGTTCCGAAATTGCTCACATATATACAATACATATACAGTACATATACACAACACATATAACGTAGCTTCAATGTGCACACAACTGTTGGCGCTGCTTTCAGTCTATCCTTCTGCATAATTTTTAGTCTTGATGATAGAGAGAGAGTGAGATTTATTCATTTTATGGATTTTGGAAAGTGATGTTTTGAACGAGTGATGTAATGGTTAATACAAATTTAATCAACATATAATATATTTGGTGATACATTTACATTACTATAGGTATCAAACATCAGTAGAAACATGCTTTCAGTAAATTTTTTATACAATGGTACGTGCCTTTTTAAAACGTATCAACATTTCAGTAATGAGACTATTGGAACAATGTTCCTTCATACGAGGGTAGACAGATTTCGTGGGAAGAGACCTAATCCTCGAAAAGTATTTTGGTACTGTAACGCTGGAAGGCGTTATTGGCTTGAGAATATGATACCGATTGAAATGTATACGAGCATGGTTTACGACATCAAGATTTTACAAAAATGCAACTTCTTGCATTTCACAAAATTTTCAAACAATTTCCACACATTTGATATCTTATTGTTATGAGCTTCACAACAAAGTTTGAATCACAAAAGTCCGACTATTTTTACGATTTTTTATATTTTTTTTATCGTTTCGTTATGGAAGTAAAAAAAAACGTAATTATATGAAAAAGATGCGTGTTTTTGAAACATGCCGTAGCAACGGAGTTTCAAATGCGTATAATGCGTGTCTTTGAAACATGCCGTCGGAACGGAGTTTCGAATGCGTGCTAAGGAGGAAAACCGTACGTATACACGCGTTCGAAACTCCATTTCTACCGCATGTTTCAAAGACACACAATAGTTTTATATAATTATTTGCTTCTATGACGAACAGTAATAAAAAATGTCAGAAATCACGAAAATGGTCGGACTTCTGCGACTCAATTTTTGCTGTAAAGCTTATAACAATAAGGTATCAAATGTATTGTATTTGTATTTATTTCAAAAAAGTTCTTAGGGCTAGTTAGCCCTCTAAGGAACAGGTAGTACACGTGATACATACAATTGATGCAGCGATCGGATTGTATAAATATGGGTAAACAGAAATGAAAAGGTTGTCGACAATAGATAGGG
>WSXT02119727.1:0-25142 GCA_011762715.2 Neuroterus valhalla | reverse complement strand
CCGTATTCAGCAGAAACCCTCGGCACAGGGACCCTCTATCCGCAACCTGAGGACGCGTTCGGTGGCTTTGTCATAGGTCCATCAGTTCGATGCCAAAGGAATCGAACCGAAACCGAAATATATATATATATATATCTACAAACTCTATAAAAAACATCCTAATTTAATCATTTTTAATAACACATTTCAACAACTTAAAATAACCTTGAAGACTTCAAAATGGTTGAAGAAGTCAAGGAAAGTTTCAAAATAGATTTCTTGTACGGAATCCTTTCACACAAAGAACCAGCTGCGCAAAATATTGCAAAGTAATGTAGAATTTGTCGACATATTTTGTGATATTTTCAAAAGATAGCATAATATGAGTAAAAATGTAGCATTTTGTTGAAATATACCTTCCCATATAACTAAATATTGATCTGACAACTTAGAGCTTCCATGAAGTGAGCTTCATTTAATTCAACTTAGAGTAATTTATTTAGCCAACATGATTATTGCTGATTTTATCAATTTTGCAAATTCGATAATTTTGAGGCGCTACTGTTTACGCATAAGAGTATAAATATTTTTATTGATTTTATTAATGAAAATTAATGAAATTCTATATAAGATATAAAACATTTTCTTAGGATTTCGAAAAAAAGACTTTTGCAGTTGGCACATACAGTTGAAGCCATTTTTTCCAATGAACCATTTGCCGTATACTATTTGCCTACAAAATTTGAGAATGGAATCCGAATTCCAGCGTCTGGATGTTTATTGGAACACTTAGCATACAAAAAGAAAAATCTAAGGAAAAAAGATTTTCTTTCTCCAGCCCACCATGTTGAAACACTTGCAAATGATGTTGTGATGGAGGAATATTATTCCTGTAAGAAATAATGCTTCCTCTTTGGAAAGCCTTATTCCTGCAATTTAAAGAATTCCCTTTTGAAGTGACATGTTTTGTTTATTTTTACAAATTCCTATCATCACATTTCACCTTGTAAGAAGTTATATGCTTTCAAGTCTCTCATCAATCTGCAATTATTTTGCTTTCTTTGAAACTTCTGATAATTGAATTTTTCAAAGTACAGGTTCTGAAACTCTTCAATGGTTGGAGCAACACATTGAGCCTTGGGATAAAGTTGAAAAGAAGTGGCAAGACACTTTTGATGAGAGAAGGAAAGTTCTTGCTGTGGATCGTTTGGAAATCCACAAATATTATGAAAAGTATCCATGCTTGGCCGTGCAAAAAGGCAAAGATTTGGTCCGTCATGTTCAGATTCAAAACAAATTCAAGTATTTTTTACTTAAGAATTCTAAAACAATGCATTCTAAATTAACAAATAACTGAATTTAATAAATTTTTAGTTATTGGATGATTTTAATCATTTGTATGCTGGTGAGCATTTGATGAACTATTGCTCTATTGTGAAAATTGTAATAATTGAGGAACTAGTGATCACAAACATAAAAAATTCAGACGACAAATGTCACCAGAAACTTTTGGAAATGGTTGGCAATGGTAAGACAATTTTCGTCAAAGATACAGTATTTTGGCTAACGGAAAGTTTAATTTATGTATACTGAATTTTGTAACAATAAGTCTCGACATTTTCTACATTTCCTTATATTTTCCTACATTCTATTCGTCTATACTGATTTCTGCAATTTTCTTTCTATAACTCTCGTAACTGAAATTTTTCTAACTCCAATGACGCAATAGTTTTTAATTTGATGCCTTATGTCACCGAGCCACAAAAATGCGCCCTAAAGCGTAAGAAACCCAACAAGGAATCAACAAGTACTGTAGATGCAGAAACTCCTCCACATCAAAAGCTCAACATTGCAGTAAGGAGAGAATGTTTCTTTACCCGAGTCGAGGTATACCATACTAATCAATTACACAAATATGTATAAATGAATAATATATTTTACTGGTACATTTGAAGTTTTACAAGTGATATTTATCATGAAGTGTACTGTGATCTAGTATTAAGAAAGTTTCGTTTTTTTTTAGAACGAGGCACAACTGGATGCAGAAATAATAAAAATAAAAGAACGACTTCGTCGACAGAAGAAGACAATGCAAGCTGTGCCAGCTTTCGTGGGACCAATAATGCAGATTGAACGCTGTGTAGTTGTTCTGAACGACGTAGTCTATACCGTAGGATCAGATTTAGAAGCATACGAATTACCAGTAAAATTATACTTGACATTGGACATGAAATTCCCAAGCGATGCTGATACACTGTGGACTTTTTCGCAAAGAGCCGGGTTTCAAATTCATATGACAACCGACAAAGTAAAAAAATCCATGAAAATTCGGCTAGGGTGGTTAAAGGATTTAATGCTTTCGTTCGTTTGAGTTAGGACTGATTGTAAAAAAGATTTAGTCATACCTTTTTTTCGCCATGTCGACTTGTTATGTTTGTGCCGGTTTATTTGAAAACAATGCTCTTCTACTTAGGCATATCAAAAAATGTTATGCCGATATGCGTACCTACCACTGCATCGACGGTTTATGCTATCAAACTTTATCAACCTTTAATTCATTTTCTAGTCACAGATATAGAAAACATAAGGATCAAAACGTAAAGATGTTGGCTGAATCAGCATATAAGAATTTGGGAAATAATGATATTGCTGACGTAAATTTTTCTGGCAATTCTCAATTTGACGACGATTCAACCTTTAATATTGATGAACTTGAAGAATTATTGCAATCAAAATCTTCTGAAAGTGAAGATGAATATGACTGTGACAAATTATTCGCGGCTTTCGACGAATACATTCTTTCATCTAATTCTAATGTCAAGAAAGGCACTAAATTGTTAAATTTTGACGACGACCTATTGAAATTTTACACTAAACTTCATTGCTTCAAAGAAATACCGAGAAAAAAGATTGATCTCATTATTTCAGATACTTCAAAGTTATGTGAAGCAATTATGGAGAAACTGAAATCGCGTTTAGAAAGCAAAGGGCAGAACGTGGATGAGGGTAACAAATGCTTACTTAATATAAAAAGTAAATGCCAAGAATTTTCAGAAAATTTTAATATGATCGATACAGAGTATAAACGTTTTCGAATATTGAAGGTTTGAAAACGTACATTCCTCCACAGAATAGTAAAATTGGTGAGCGAAAAGAATATAAAAAGAAGAAAGGGAAAATAATAGTACAATATGTACCTGTTGTTGCGCAGTTTATGCCCTTACGATTAGTTTTGGAACAATTCCTAAAATCATCAAACATTTTTGATGAGATTACTGACTACTTATCACAGTTGAAAAAACAGAAGGAAATAATTTCCGATATTATACAGAGTGATTTGTGCACCAAAAATGTTCGTCATATAAAGATGAGGTCGTTTTCTCTTTGTTGATGTACTTTGATGATTATGAGAACAATAATCCACTCGGTTTTCATAAAAGTGTTTCACAGTGTGGAGCAGTTTACATTAGCATCGCGTGTTTGCCTCCTCATTCATCATCCAAGTTGGAAAATATTTTTCTTTTTATTCTATTTGACACATTTGATCGTAATGTATTAAAGAACAAAATGATTTTCGCTAAAGTTCACGAAGAGCTACGATTTCTTCAAGAAAACGGCATTGTAATTCAACATTCTGAAGGAGAAAAAGGAATTTTTCTCAAATTAGTTTTAATATTAGGTGATAATAAGGGTTCGTATTCGATTATAGGGTTTTCTAAAGAATTTTCGGGAAATGTTTCTTGCAGATTTTGCCTTACACAGAAACATGCGAAAAAGACTGTATTCTTCGGAATGTTGAAAATTATTCGTCTCTTTTGGCATTAAATGATAAAAAAAAGTGGCATTGTTGAGCCATGCGTTTTTCATGCCTTGCCTGGTTTTCATTTAACAACCAATAAAGCTGTCGATATTCAGCGCGATGCACTGGAAGGCACCTGCAGATATGATATAGGTTCATTTTTATATATTCATATTTTTGAGAAAAAGTATTTTACTTTGGAGGAGTTCAATGAACGCGTACGTGCCTTTAAATATAGCGACAACGATAATATCAATGTGCCACCTGAAATTCTTGAAACACATGTGGAAAAAAACATATTACTATATCTGTAGCGGGAACGTTACATCTTGTCAATAATATTCTGTTAATCATTGATTACTTGGTACCAGAGAATGATGATGTTTGGGATCTCGTGATTCAGTTGAAACTGTTGTTGCAAATTTTGCAAAGAACGAATATTGATTTAAATATATGTAGTACAATGAATGTGATAGTAGCTGATTATTTGCGTGCTTTGGAAAATTTGTCACCTGGTTACCTCAAACCCAAACATCATCATTTGATCCATTATGGCAATATAATGCCAACTATTGGTCCACTGTGGAATATAAATTCGATACGATATGAAAGTAAGCACCGTGAAGGCAAACAAGTGTCCCAATAAAGTGCAAGCAGAGTCAATCAGAGTCAATCAGGGAATCAGATCCTCAAAATTTACGGAATAAAATAAAAAAGGCACAATAATAGTCCAATTTGATGAAGATGGTCCAGTATTAAACGAAGTTGCATACATATTGTATTCTCTAAAATCATTTGTTGTAGTTACTAGGCGATTTGCGGAATGCAATTTATGTATTCACTTCCATGCATATGAAGTCTGTGATGAATCCTACACATGAAATGTTCTCAGTGATATAGATTAAAAAAATTCTGTTATTCCTAATATCAACAGATTAGATAATGGAAATTATTTCATAAATAAACTATGGGCGTGAACATTGCTGATGGTCTTCTATCATTCAAAATATCCTGAAACTTATAACATTTAACGTTGAACGATGTGCAGAACCAATGCCGAAAATGTTACATTTACATGTCGATAAAGTAAAATCTATATCATAAAATGGTGAGTTTTCCTTACGCCACATGATACTTTTTACCTTTTTTGTAAAGTGAAAATGATGTCGTCACACCAGAAGAACTTCTCGACATTGAATAAGTATATTCCTTCTTTTAAGTGTGTGCTTGATTTTTACTTTTTCCGTGAGGTAATATTGATAGTTCGGCACGCAATATTGATTTCCAGCTTTGTGTTACAAAAGACTTCATCGGGTTAGCGGAATGTGTATACAAAAAAGAATATTTCACCGTCATAAAATTCAAATATCCTTATACTGACGCGTATCATACATCAAAGTCTTCTTTTGTATCGTCTGATTGAAGCACTCGGCAACAACATTATGCTCGGGTGTATCTGGACTAGCGAACTGGGTCTTTGCTCCGAATTTATCGAGTACTTCCAGTGTATAAATCGCTGTAAATTCTGTGCCCTGATCGGATCTAAGACAACAAAATTTAGAATCATGTCCCAATAGATTCTTTGATCTTTTTCTAAATGATTCTAGGCAATAACCCATTTCACTTTTATGTTTCATTGGATATGCCATTGCAATTCGAGAATAATCATTGATAAGCACCGATACAAATCTATATTTCTTTGGGTTTGCTGCAGGACTAATCGGTCCCATTGTATCAGCGTGAACGATTTGCAAGGATTTAGTCTTTTTCTGTCTAGTTGAACTGAAATGTAGTTTGTTGACTTTCGATACGATGCAAACTTTGTAATCTAGCACAGAGGCATCGAACCTAATTTCTTTTAGATCTTTCAAATTAGGAAACTTTCTTTGAAATTCTTTCAGATTTTTCAAAAAAGCATGTTCCAATCTGACATGCCATAGCCTTATTAGTATAGAACGAATTGGTAATTTTACTGTCATTAGATTCACAACCTACATTCTCAGAAATAATCGGTTCATTTAGGTTACTTATTTTTCGATCCCTCAAAGTTGTTTCGAAATTCGAATAGCTAGAGCAAGTCTCACCGCTTTCTAACTCGGAATCTACATCTACATCCCTTTCGATTTGCATTGGCTCATCTAGTTTATCAATTTTATTAATTGTAGTTTTACTATTGTTCATTTGTGACTCCTTCTCTCTATTGTAGCGCAACGCTTATAGCATGGTGTTCGCGACGCCTTGCGGTGATATGTGCAACAACCTTATTTGGACTCACAATATTATTCTCATTTCCATTAGGATTTTGATGGATTTATCACTCCATGTATACCCTTTTTGGGTTTTTACATACCTATATTCCCCCTTCCCACAGGAGATCGTCAGACATTGAACCCTTCAACTCAAATCCCTTCCCGAAATCTCCAATAACCCCAACTCTCATAATAAGCCTCCAAGCAATGCCTGACGTACTCAATCCTGTGGGATTTTCTAATCTCTGAAACCTCTACCGTCTGCAGCCGGATTTTTTTATTTGAAACGCTCGCATTCGCCGTCGGTTTCATTTCCATTAGGATGATATGTTTCTACCCAATAAGATTGCTAATATATTTCAGAAACAAAATTGTTTTGGATACTGAGTGAAAAATGTCGATTCTCTTGTTATCTAAGTAAATACCCAAACCCTCATGAACGAATTTCCTGAGTGACAAAAAATTTTCCGACAGTTATCTAGCATAAATTACATTATTGAAACTTGGGAAATCGGCATTACTGGTGAAACCAGAGATCTCACGTACTCCCTCCGATTTTATAATCGCCGAATCGACGTCCTTTGCGCATTTGATATCGAACCTTTTGGTACTATCAAGCTTTTTGAAAATCAATATGGAGTTTACCACCCCTATAAGGAAATGATGGATCATATCTTCTTTGACTCTCATTCCCTTGAAGGATCCCTTCCAACTGTTTTCCGGAATACGGATAATCTGCACAGGCGTGACCCTCAAACCTTTTGCATCTAAAGCACATCTTGTCTTTTCTTTTGCACTCGTTTTTATAGTGACCTTTATTGTCGCAGTTGTAGCAAAGAACTCCAGGATGCGACACATGGTAGACTTTTGCACTAGAGTCATTCCTCTCTCCAGCTGATTCGTTTGGTCCAATTCGAGCTCATTCCTTTTGTGAGATATAATCTTTGAGCTGATTTATTGTTAAAGTTTTACCAGTTGTATTTTTACTCAGGAACTCAGCCTCTCTGACCTGCGGTGAAGGTATGACAATGGCTCCAAAGAAAGCATCTCTTATCTCTAACTCAGATAATGGACGCGTATCTAGCAATTTGGTATATAATCGAACTATCTTATCAGAATTATTCCAAAATGCAGATGCTTTTTCATTTATTGGGATTATATCTAATACTATGCAATTCTTTTTTCACGGTTCTGGTAGTCACGTTCACTTCATTTTCTTTAATACGTTTAATTTCATCCAGCAGCTCAATAGGGTCGCAAATATGAGGCACTTTATCATAGAAGGACATATATGTTCTATTAATGATAATGTCTCGAAATTAAACTTTATCTTCTACCAGCTTTGCTTGATCAGATACTCGTGTCGACCGAACCGCTGGATCAATTACATACCACAAGTCAGAAAGAGTTAGTTCCGAATTCAAAAAGTCCATAGAAGAATTGTCGTTCAAGTTTTGAGTTAATTTACACTCCCTGCGGAAAGTGCTATCTCGATTGATAACATCAATTCGAATTTTTCCTTGAACATATACAATGCTTTTATTTGTATCGGACTTGTTAATTTCTGCTTGGACAATCTTTGTTAAATAATCCATACTCACATGTGCGTTTGTTCCTACTGTGTTCGTGACACCATGTGCTTCAGAGTCACCGTTTGTTTACGTTTCAACAGTTCCAGCTGAGTCATCTTGTGTAGCGTCATACCAACGATCCTGCATCGTCCAGTGCCGTACCTTTTCCTCGATCCAGCTGTATTTTTCCTTTAAAGCTCCCTTATGTTTGGTCAGTTCTTCTAACACTTCATTGTGCAGCCTATTGCAGTTTGCTACAATTTGTGTTTCAAGGTCTGCGTTCTCTTTTTCCAACTTATCAAGTTTGATCATTATATCTGAAAATTCAACATTTTATTAGGAACCGAAAAAAAAAATCTGTTCGGGCTTGTATCTCCTCGTTTCCTGACGGCTTTTGTTCAGTTCCAAATCCAGTTTTACCGATTTCCAGCTATCTCCATCTAATTCTTTAGACAAATCTTTTCGTTTTCCATAGAGCTGAAAGGTCGGCCCACCATCAGCAGTCACAGCATTCTCATCCAGCTTCGAGGACGGAAGCACCTCATGTTGGCTTGGGTTTGATTCCCCAGCCAAAACCACCTCTTCGGCTCGAATCTGGTTGATTTCTTTTTTCACAGATTTCAGTATCTGTTCTTCGATGTGAGGATTATCTATGAACAATGTGAGTGGTCAGTTAGTCGTGGGGGCTAGGGCATGATCTTCTGACCCACGCTGTCTGGTTGTGGGTTCGATTCCCGCCTTGCACTCTGAAAAAGCTTCGGCGGGCCACAGAGAGTTGTAAGCCTAGTACCTCCAGAGTTCTTTAAGTTCTCTAAGTATCCATATACGGACAATGTAAAATGAGTTGCTCATTTTCGACGAACAACAATAAAAAATTAGCACAGTATCAGATGTGGAATTCTTTTATTAGGCATGTGCTTCGTTGACGAAGAACAATCAAAGGAACAATGCTCATTGCCTGACTTTTACGGTACATACAGCGCAGCACAACAACATACACTACTCTGCATGTACCGGCCAACAGTTCAATATGGACCTGAATAGCATGTTTAATTGAATTATAATATGTACATATTTATTATTGAATTGAAAATTTCATATTTCATATTTTTCATATTTGAGACCACTGGACGTCATTATATAAACGGATCCCGCATCACCTATACCTGGAAATATGAAATCATCAGGATGAAGTCCGAATATCTCAAGCTCCTGGTCCCGAAGTAGCAGGGACAGCTTTACATTTTTCTCATCTGTTGAAGTCAAGCATATCAGTTAACTGTTAAGAAATGTTTTATTCCAGCTGTTAATTGCAATTTTCATTTTTAGTTTCAATTTGACTTATTTTCCATTCAATCACTTTTCAGGATTAAACTTTTATTCCATTTTTAAACTATAGTATTCGAGCATATTCATGACGTAAACATGTGCACTATCAATCTCCTCTTTGAAGAATAAGCATCATGGCTAGTGTGCATGAGTAACAACTCATTCTATTTCTCCTACTCTTACTGAAATTAAGATGGCGCACAATCGCTTGGACGACTTTCCTTTCCCGTATTTGTGTTCGCACTCTCCTGCGCTGCCATTTTGATTTCATCAATTCTTTGTTCCAAGCGCTGGGCAAATGAACGTGCATGCTCGAAACCCTTGCCTGGCAGCGCTGGAGTCCCAGGAAACCTTTGCGTCCCACGCAACGCTTTTACAAGTTTCGCGTTATCATCGTTGGAAAATTTTATCATTCTCCAGCGAGGTGTACACTCACGCACATTTCCACGACCAAAAAGAACTTATGACTTACCTCTTGACTTGGGTATTTCAAATGCTCCGGTTTTTATTTGATCGGACATCTTCGATCTCGAGCTGGAACGGTCGTAGTCGAACAGGAAAAAAATCGCTTGTCCTCGACACCTTCGCACACTCCGATTTTATGCACAATTCAAGCTTTACACTTCAAAATTTAAATTGAAGTTGAACGTCGACTATGGACGTTGAACTTTACATATGATTCAAACCATTCACACTTCACGCTTCACTCGCGAGTTATTTTACCAAGCACACACTCAGATCTGACAAAGCCCGATGCAACGCAGTAAAAGCGTGCTAGGGCCTATAACCTAATGGGATAAACTTAGTCTACTTATGTGCTTGTAAAAATAAACGTTAACACTTCGGTTCGTTATAAACTCTTTATTCCACTTCGAGCTTACATCCGTTTTTCAAACTCAATACATGTCGATGTCTCTCGCACGAAAGCATAAGGAAAAACAAGAGGCCCCTGTATGTAGTGCGCGCATACAGTCCCTCGCAGGCCGAAGTCTGCTCGTCTACACTCAACAGTAAGGAGTACAGTGCGTCCCAACACCAGTGACTACGGAATTCGGCTTCCCTGACATCAAGTATGAGATGAAGATCTGGGACAGATATTGAAGAGTCGAAGTAGAATTGCTTCATTGGAAGTTATGATTATCAATTGGTCTAGTAATATAGATGTTTTTGTGCAATGTTTTATAGATGTTTTCTACTTAGCAATGATAAGTAGAAAATTCTTCTTCGAACAAATGAGGTTATCGCACAGCTCCCCGAAAAGTATGATGTTCTATGTGGCAGCATCCAATGCGTATTACGCTTCGTGAATCTCCATCGGAAATGTGATTTCTCCCGACTTAGGAGGATTTTTGATGAAGATAGAAGGATCGTTGAAGGGGTTCGATAAGTTCTCATGATAGATTCTTATACGGTAAGCAAACTTTCGGATCCTTGCCGTTGCAGGCTTACCAGACATTACGTAGTAAATCACACACTTCATACGGGATGCCTTCTTCTTAGCTCAGGCAATCTTCTTGTCCATTTGATTCAAGCACCTCATAAGGGCGCATCATCGACAGAAAAACTGATGTTCAATAGGTCGGTCTCCTCTGAGGGATCCTCGCGGATGTTTGCATCCATTTCAGCTAGATTATGGGCCTAAGGAGGGAGGTTAATTAATGTTTCTCAATGTTGTAGCTTTCATCAGTAGGATTTTGGTGACATGCTTTCATAACACTCGCTGTTGAAGATACAAAGCCTTCGCGTTTCTATCATCGCGCAATATGCAGATTCGTCATGTAACTGATGCGATCAGGAACGATATAAGCGTCGCAGCAATTTTAAGGGTCAGCATCGAGTCGATCCGTCCAGAAATAATGCTGATTACATTGTCGATCCGTCATTATGGTGTATAGTAGAAAGGTTGCTCGTCCACACGAAGCATGTGATTTTTCAGCATCCAGCACGATTGCTTATACTTCGGTTTATGGGTTTTCCCTGTTTTCTCCTGTGTAGAGGTGCTGCTCTCGTCTTTACTAAGTCGTTTCTATGGCAACCGTGTCTTGACTCATCAGGCTGGGTGTGCACTAAAATACAAACCGCATGCATCGATAATTCTTTGTTTTGCTCTTTAGCTAGCTCAAGGCCTCTCAGATTCGGGCTATGAAGTTTTACCCTTCGCGGGTCGTGGCAAGCTTACCAATAAGACTCCATTTGTTAGAACCCCAAAAATATTGAAAAGACTTCATTAATTGGATACTTTCAAAAATGTTGAGTACGTTGCTGAGAATGGAACCTTTATCATAAAAAGTTGTATCATATCACTTTTGAATATGATGTATCCAGATAAAACTATTTCAGGCACCTAGCATACCAGGAAAAACATTGAGTTTGTATGAGTCATTGAGGAATGATTAGGATTCCTGAAATATAAATTGACCATCAAATTTTTTGTTGGAGACGTATTTAAGGAACCTCTACATCGATGTTAGTCCATACTACACATATTTGTATTATGTTTTATAATTAGCACAAATCATGTATGAATCATCAATAGAAAATGGTCCTTCTGCGCACCATCCAAGCGTATGTTTACTTTGATATCACTCGTAACATCATCTTCTTGTGAACCATAAAAAATGAGGAAAAAAATTCTATAAAAAATACTTATCTTATAGAAAAAATATTCATCCTTGTATTTGGATCACTTTCTGCTATTTTTGTATAGAGCACCCAAACTTTTGTGTCGAAATGAAACTGTTTCGTCGTATTTTTGGTAAACAGAGGCCTTTATTGACTTGTTAAGCAGAGTGAAAATACGCGAGGCTACTTCAGCAACATGATAGGTAGGATCTGATAAAAAGCAGTACACAGCAAAAGTAAGTCCAGCCTGTTTCTGCTTTCAAACTACACACTCGTCCTGTGCAACATCGCTCCGATACGGGTCGCTTCCTGATCTCTCTAGCAAACGCCCTGTTCAAAGAGTTTGGCGAAGCCATTAAAATAATCCATTAAGCGATATCGTTACACGGACCAATTAGTATCCAAGATCTTTCGTTTCAGGCTTCACACTTCTTCTTATATACAATTTCTCTCCAAACATCCCTATTCTGGCATAGATCTCTTGCTTCTTTCGCATTCATGCATCTTTTCATACAAGCTCTTGTATTTCTATGGCTTCTTATATTTCTCCTCTTGAGGGTCTCCTTCGCACATTCTATCCATTCCTTTTTTTGATCTGCCTCTGAGTATGCTACCATTCACCCTTCCTAGATAAACTTGCTTTGTTAATCGTTCTTCGTCCATTCTCTTAACGTGGCCGAACCATCTCAGCAAATTTATTTTACCCTTGTCAAACAGCGTTTCTTCTACACCACATTCTTCAAAGTAGGGAATTTATATGGTTAAAATAAATCTTCACTCAAATGATCTCCTTCATTACACATAACAAGAGAAAACTTGAAAGGATCGTGCAAGTCGAGAATTCCGGAACCTGCAATACACACATCATCCGGAAAATTAGATTCCATACGTGTGACTTGACAGAATGTACATCTATTCTCATGAAATTTGACGGACGCCTAGTCTCATTCGAGTAAGTGCGCAAACTTTGCGTCTTCCTCCTCTACACTCTGAGGCCCGTAACAGGAAGAGAGTATAAACACATATTCTAATAAGAAATGCATAATCATTTGTTATTTTGAGATCTATCGTACACATTCTTTGACCGTGATTTTCTTTTTGAAGGTCTGAGTACCAAACTACTCCATTTTGATTGATTTATGAAATATAAATATCTCAGAAAGAGAAGCTCAAGATTTATGTGTAGAATTTTCAAAATAATGATGATACATCAATATTCAAACTTCCTTTGAAAAACATAATGAGATTTTCGAAAGACTTCAGTGTTCTAAAAGTATAGTACGTACATCAGTTCTACCTTTAGTGGGAAAAAATGAGGATCGTTTATAGTCTGGTCTTTACTCTGGCAATGATCCTCAATTATTTTGGTAAGTATGATAATATGATGATATGCACAAGCTTAAAAAAGGGAAATTCTGGAATTAGAGTATAAATATTTGTAACTTCCTAGAGCAGATAAATTTTATTACACGGAGTTTTGTTCTGAATTCCAGACTTTTTCGTATTTCAAACCTTGACTCCAACTTATGTCATGACCCAAAAAATGACCGCGAAAATTCCAGATCAACACTAACCTATATTTCGAATCTTATCTTATGTTTGTGTTTTGATGCGTGCCAATTAAGAATAACAAATATCCAGTGGAGCGACCAACGTAACTGGATGTCATTCGGCATCATCGGCATTTCTAACTATCTCGAATTGCGGTAGTTAGAAATATTATCTATTACTCGGAAATGTAATTGTTCATTATTTTATTTATTGTTATTTGTTCAATTTACCCATGTATAACCATATTATTCTCTTTCAACTTTAAAAAAAAAGCGCCAAATCAGGCTAGGGACGGGGAAACCTAATGGTGGGAGGTGGTGAGGAGTAGGGGATCCTGCTTTTCTTACTCAGTCATCTGGTCACCCTGACGGGTGCAGGGTCAGTAATAAAAAGAAATACTTTTAATACAGACGATATAGGTTACGTTCGACATAAGTCGACCATTAGTCGAATGGATGGATCGAAGTGCGCATGCCCATTGATTCTATTTTGAATCCAAAAAATTGAGCTTTCAAACCAAAAAGACAAATTTTCAACTCATTAGAATAAGTTCTGAATTTCCAGAGGAATATAAAACTTTTCATCAAGTAATATCCATTTCAACTCAAAAGAAGTTATACTCAAATGAATTATCTTAAATCGAAAAATGTATGTCCAACTGTTGAAGACTCAGAGGAAACAGTGAGTTGATGGCGTTAACATCCATTTCTATTTCCCTTCTACAGTTTCCAACTTTTTGGCACTCGAATACAAAAATGAAGACGTCGAAAATTTATTTCACTAGATTAAAAATATCTTCTCCTTCTGCAATTGCTGAAAAGAATTTTGCAATAATGAATTATGAAGGAAATTCTTTTTCTGTTTTCTTCATTCATAATGTGTCTCCTAAGGGTTTACATAACCTCCGTTCCTTCACATACAAAAATTTCCGTTAATTTTCAACAATTTTCTTCCCTTCTCTTAGCCTATCTTACTTCCTAATATATACATATTTACATATAAAATTCTTATTCTAACGCAACGCAACGTGACGGGGCGGATTGACTTGAAGACTACGAGCGAGCAACCGAGTGAACGACGAGTGATCGAGTGTTTGAGCGTTTTAAGCGTTTTTAGTGTACGAGCGAGTGAAAAAGAGCGCAGCGTCATCTTATTCTACTTAATTCTACTTGTTCTTATTCTACAATTCTATCTAACTCATTTTCCTGTGGGACTTCCGTTTCCTTTTTCTTTTACTTCTCTTCCCCTCAACCTTTTCCTTTTAACAACCATTCTTTTACTGTATCTAACTTGCTCCTCTAGCTTCCTCCGATTCCCTCATCTACTCCCCTCCCTGACCTACTTCTTCAAGAATCCGTACCACGCTCTCTTGCTGACTTCCTTCATCTTCCATTCCTCTCATACATCCTTCCCGTACAGATTCCCATGTTTCTTCTTCCCATTTACATATTTTGCACTTCCTTTTCTCTATTTCCTCCCAATACATCGCTTCCCTGACCTCGTTCCCCAATCGAAATCTTTCTATTCTCGTCCATCTCTTTTCTCTCCACTCCTTTTCCAAATATTGTAGTAGTCCTTTCTTTTTTATTATCTTATACCATTTATTGTATTTTGATTTCATTATCCTCCCCCATCTTTCTATTAATTGCCGATCCTTATCTTTTTCTTCTAATTCTTCAAAGTTTACTCCAATTTCCTCTCCTACATGCCTATCTGTAAGGAACTCCCTTCTTTCTTCTTCCCATTTCGTTAACTCACTCGCCCTCCCTCTTTTTTCCTCTACCTCTCTCAAACATACTTTCGCTAACTCCCCTCCCCCCACAGCTTTTTTTCAAATTTTCATGCACTCCTCCCTGCTCTGATACTTGATTTATTCCTTTGCGTTTCCTTTCTCACCAAATATCCAGGTGTCCTCCAATCCACTCCTAGAGTCCATCTCACATATCGTTCTTGTAACCTTTCCATCTCTTCCCTTTCCTTCCATCCCCATATTTCTGCTCCATATCCTAAAACTGGCCATACGAGGGTATAAAACAATCACATTTTCCTTTTCCGATCTTTTTCGAAACTTTTTTTCCTATTCCCCACACCTGCTTCATTATCCCTGCCACTTTTTTTATTCTTTCTTTAATATGTGCCCTATGATCTCCATTTGCTTGCAAGATGTATCCCAAATATCCAAACTCTTTTACTTATTCTATCTTCATTCCCTTCCATCTTCCAGTTCATACTTTTTTTCTTCCCCCTCCTTTTCTAAACCTCATTATCCTCGTCTTTACCTCATTCAATGTCAATTTCTTCTCATCTAAGTATCTCTCCAACACTGTAATTAGCCCTGCCATGGCCTCTTTATCCTCCGCCATCATTACTATGTCATCTGCGTATGCCAGTGTATACATTTTTACTTTTTTCACCTCGACTTCTCCTCACCCTTTTCTGCTCATTGCTTCTTCCAAGTCCAAGATCAAGATATTAAATAATAGTGAGCTCAGAGGGCACCCTTGCCTTCCTCCTCTCATCAACCAGGAACTATCACCTTCTTGATCGACTACTTGCACCCTGCTTTTGTCTCACGGAATTTTTCTGAAACTTTCTTTATTAGACCTTCTCTTATACCTTTTTTTACCATAACCTTTTCTATTTTTTCCCTGTCCAAAGAATCGAATGCCGCTTTTAGGTCTACGAACATAGCTACCATTCCTACCTTCTCATTTTTAATCCTTCCATTTACTTTATACTTTACAACGTATATGTTGTCCATCACCCCCATTCCTTTTCTTAACCCCGTCTGATTTAGTGGAAGTATCTCTTTTTCCTTAACTTCTTCCTTCAATCTCTCCGATAATACTGTAACATACACCTTGTATAAGGTTGGCATAAGCGTCACTCCCCTATAATCCTTCACCTCCTCTCCTTTCTTTTTTCAATATCGGTACCACTACCCCTTCTTTCCATATCTCTGACCAACCCTCTCCTCTCTATACTCTATTGCACATTATCCATGCCCATTCCTTCAGTTCCTTCTCCCCATATTTTCATACTTCATTTGGAATTTCATCCAGACCTGGAGCTTTTCCCTCTTTCATTATTCCTAAAACATTGATTATTTGTTCTCTTGTTATGTCCTCTTCCCCATCTTTTTTCCTTTCCTTCTCTCTCCTCTACCCTTCCTCACTTCATGTTTTACCCCTCCTAGCAGATCCATGAAATACTTTTTCCATTCTACCATCCCTATATCCTGGTTTACCATCTTCCTCCTTTTTCTCTCTCAATTTTCTACTTTCCAAACCTGTCCTTCTTTAGATTCCTTATCCCATCCATTACCGTTCTCTCCTCCACTAACTTCTTTCTTACTTGTTTCCTCTGACAGCCTTTTTATTTCTTCTATCATTATTTCCATCTCTTCATCAACATTTCCTTCAAACATTTTCACATCTTTTAGCTTAACTTTTAATTGTTCTTTCCCTTCTATTGACCAATCCCCTCTTCCTGTTTTTTTTACCTTTACTTCCTTTTTGCCCGTATCTTTGATACTTTTATCACCCCCTTCAACTTTGTGGGTTGCGTTCAGATTTTTTAAAACCTACTTTCTAACTCCTCCACTCTTTTCTTCGGCTTCTCTTGTTTCTCTAGTTTTTGCTCAGGCTGTGCATCTTTTTCTCTAAGTTTTCCCTCACTTTCTCCCATTTTTCCATTTATTCGCTGAGTTCCGCCATTTCCCTCATTATTTCCCGTTTTGTTTCTTCGCCCCGTTCCTCCTGTCTCTTTTCCTGCAACTCCATCACCTCCACCATCATTTTTCTAATTTCTTTCAAACTAACCCCTTCCATCTGCCTTTTATCCTCATCTCCGTCTTTGGCCTTTTCCGGCGGTGATCTAAACATTTTTGGAGTTTTTTCCCTAGCCCCAATTCTCCTATGTCCTCACTGCGTTCCCTTTCCCCCCTTTCCCTTTCAACAATTACTATTTGGCACTAGACGGAAAATATCTTCTCCTTCTGCAATTGTTGAAACAAATTTTGCAATAATGAATTATGAAGGAATTTCTTTTTCTGTCAAGATTTGCCATTCTATGGAAAGAATTATGTCAACAAATTTACATTCTTGGTTGTTTGAAGTACAATATAATATTTTTCTCTTATGGTTTTATGAAAATAATATTTTGAATTTTGTTCTTCTATAAACTTTCATAATCAACTAGATTTCATACAACTTGTAAATGCATTATATAAATTATACGAATTTCCGGCACTCTGTATTCCAAGTAAGCGCGGTTAAGATGTGCATAAGGTCTACTTATTTCACTCATTTCGACCCCCCCGAAAAATTTTTCTGGTTCCGTACCTGTATATGATAGAATTTCATTCCTTGCTGATGATATTTATCAATGAACTTTCGTTGTTAGAAAGCAGGCAAAAGACTTTTCTACCTGACAACACTGAAGAATTCCACAAACTGTAGTTCATTATGAAATATTATAAAAAATACTATTTAGAATGTTATACTGACAAGAGTCGAGGGAAACCGTATATGCCAATCAATACTCGTGATGTACAATTGTTTTCACGATAGTTTCACAAAACAATATGGTTATTTATACAAATATCAATTGCTTATAATTTCATATTGACGGTCAAAAGGAATTCTTGCTTCCTTTATTGTTTGGAACCTAATTTTTCGAATTCACGTTACTGTGAATCGCTGGTCAAGAATAGGAAAACTGTCTCCTTCCTAAAGCAGACACTGCTACGGCATGCCGAGATCCATATTCTCTTGTAAGAGTCTTAAGTGCCAACAATGTTCTTCAGTTGGTGAATTTCAGTAATTCAGATCTTATCTATTGTTAGTCTTCTTTGTTCTTCATTATTCTTTCTTGTTGCAGGGTTGAGTTTGCAGTTCGACTGTTTACCCAATGGTGCCCCTATTCCTTTCGCTCCTCCTTCTAGACCTTCACCTTATTCTGATAGACGACCTGCTTCTTCTGATGAAGAACATTTTCCTGTGAGATCTCTTCTTCCTGACGACCCGTCAGTTCGTACCAGGAGCAGATCTCGTTCCAGGAGCAGATCTCCTTCAGCAAGGCGCACCCTTCCTGAGACGTTAATTGCTCCTACGATCAGCCTTCCTTCTCCTGACGGATATGGATGTGGCATCGAACAGTTGAGATTTATTCGACTAATTCCTATCAACAATCAGAAACGGATATTTGAACTTCAGAGATACAAGTTTCCTACCAACATGGGACTAAAAGTTCTCATAGCACACAAGACGTATGCACCCATTCAAGCAGAAGAGAAAATTGTATTATCAACTTTAGAAGGGGATGCCGTTGCAATCGTGCAGAGTGAAAGTCTTCTTTTGGGAATTTACAAATACCTGAAAAAACACGGTAACCGACGGTTGAGGATAAACATGGTAACCGAGAAGTATAACTTCTTAACTCCAAAAGAAGTGTCGGACGTTCCAGTAGGCTCAAACAACCCAATCATATGGAAATTTAAAGTTGAGAATCTGAACCCCTTTCCAAACCGCACTCTTCCACACTATTAAAACGTTAAATCTAAATAAAATGCTTGTGCTCCAAAGTCAGCTCGGAATCTTACATGTAAGTGATAATTACAATGAAAAACGGATATATCATGGTATTCAAACCTTAAATTTCCTGTTTAGTAGAACTACAATTATCGATTGCCACTATGAGATTCCTTCTTCATAGCAAAGAGTAGATGAATTCCATCAATACAGGTGGATGTTCGTAATAAATGATCTTGCAAACCATTCCGTTGATTCCAACTCTATCGAGTGCCTTCTCAATATTAAGAAATAACATAACTCTGCCTTTATTAAAATTAAAGTGTAAACATGTATCAATAATAATTCTTGAAAGTTTCTGAACTGATCTGCGCTGTGTTTCAAATCCAAACTGTTTATCGATGCTGATTTCTCCTCTGTTTTCAAAGGTGTTAAGTTTTTTCAGAACTATCTTCTCAGTCAGTTCGCACGTAGTCCGTAGTAGGCAAACGGCCACAAGCAGATTGGTTCTGTTCTACATTGAATTTTTTTAAATATCATATATACCTTGAGCTTTTCTTCGAAAGAAGTATTCTGATTGTTCTCATCATTTCACTAACAAGGGGACCTTCAGGTCACCTAAATTTGTTTTGGTCGATACTTTCCTCAGTGATAGACACCTACTAGAGGTTTTCGAAAAAATCAAGAAGGCGCAATTTTGGACCATTCCCGAGAAAAATGCATTTGAAGAATTACGAGCAGATGGTCGTTGTGCTAGCGTAAATGTATTTACAAGCACCTGGTGGCTCACCTGGTAAAGCGTTTCGCTGATAATCGCAAAGTTGCACGCTCGATTCTCGCTGCCTGCACTTTTTTTTAATACAAAACTGTTTATTTTCTCATTTTTCAATAATTTTCAATGATTATTTTATAATTTTTTAAGATGAAAACTCTGTTTGAACTCTTTATCATCTCTTGTTTGGAAAGTTGTGTATTTTCTTCTAAATTAAGAATTATTTGCAGTATTTATATTTTCGATTCAAATCAGGAAATAAGTGTTTTAAACGGAAATGTGTTATATTGATTGATTGATTCAATGTGTCCTCTGAGGGTTTACATTTTCCTCAGACCTCTCCACCATTCCTTTATACACCCTACCACTACCTTGGTAGTAAGTTAAGGGAACCTACAGCTTAAGGTGGGTTCCGAACCACCAAGAACCCCAGCGCCAAGTACTTAGAGTAACCTTTTCCTCCAGAGGTACCGGCACCACGACTTTCCGGAGATGAACACTCCCTTGATAGGCAAGTGTTCACCGCGTGGGCTGCCGAAGCTCTTCCAGAGTGCAAGGCGGGAATCAAAGCCCCAACTAGCCGACGTGGATCCAAAGCGCATGCCCTGCCCCCACGATCAACTGGTCACTCTCAAAATGTTTTATACAAAATACGAAAAAGAGAGAACATAGGAATAATAGTCAAATATCTTTTAACTATTTTTCTTTTATGTCGTACAATTTTCGTTTGAAACATTTATTTCATAATTTAAATTAAAAATATAAATACTACAAATGATAAAATAATTAATAATTTGAAAGAAAATACACAACGTCCCAGACGAAAGATAATAAAGAGTTAAAACAGCGTTTTCATTTTTATAAATTATAATGTCATCAAAAATTATTGAGAAATGGATAAATAAACAGGTTTGCATTGAAAAAAAATCTGCCCACTGCGCGGGCACATTCTCAATGGCGCGCCGCGCGCACGGGTCGCATCACTCGCAAGTTTCAGCGCGCCAAGGGCGAGCGTCATTTGGATCTCGCGCTTCGCGCTCAGCTTCATGCGTGTTTGGTTTAGTTCACAGTGTAATGCAAACAAAGAATGGCAAATATTGCAAAACTCCTGAAAACCTCTACTTTTACATGGACAAAAGTAACCCGTAATGGCTTCTGCCAGCACCGTATTCCTTACGGAAGATTTTCGAGTTTGTTTAAGGCAGTGTTCGAGACTGCTGTGGCACAAGCGATCTTGGTACGCACCGTAACTATCACGGTGTGGCACCTGAAAAGTATTCGCTGTCGCCGTCACTGCGAGAGCTGTCATCGCTCCGGTTGTGGCAGTAATGTTTACTGATATTAGAACCGAAACGTTTCAACGCGCGCGCAATTTAACACGAGAAAAGTAAAACGAACTCTAATAAATTATTTTATCATCTTTATTCTTAACTCATGCATCGTTTCATTAAATTTCGATAGTAAATATATTTTTTTTTTAATACAAGATTTCAGATCTAATTTAATGAAATAAATATATCGCTATTTTCCTGTAATTTTCGCATGAAGCTCCTTCTGGAAATTCAGGGAAGAAATTCCTTTACAAAGTTTTCTGAAAAATTAAGAAAAAAATTCCTACCCTCTAGAGTAAAAACGATGATTATGATAAAACATATGATAATAAAATTTCCAACGTTATTGTATACATACATAAAGAGATATGTGATATTATTAATTACTTGATTATTCAAATGAAATTATTTATGAAATGAGGAACCATGTAAGTTGCAATATATGCGTGTTTGGCAGATTATAAAAAGGTGCTGCGACGAGACTTACCTATTCGATTCGATTTTGTAATGGAAACTGAAAATTGGCACAAGAACGAATTGAAACCGCAAACTTCACCGCAATTTTATATTATTCAATTTTTTATTGCACTGCGTTGCACAGAATGGAAGCTTTTGTTTGACTAAATAGTCAGCTGACATTACAGCGTTTCTAGCCTTCGGGAAAACGGGAAAGAGCGTGAAATTTTCTTCCAGCCGGAAAAAGCGGGAAATGAACGGGATTTGTATTGAAAAACGGGAATTTCAAGTGATTCCGTAATGTCTGTAATTGAACTATAAAGGGACTCACAGAGCTAAATTGAAAAAAATGATTTGTTTAAAATTTCTCTTAAACAAAATATGGCGAAATCAAGTTCTTCTAAAACCTAATTTTATAACTCTTTCACGAATGGTCCACCCTGGTCCACCGATTGGTAAGCACCTTTTAGATCAACGAAAAACGCGTACACTTTTAGCCCCTTCTTTAGAAATTTCTCTATACATCAATGTGATTCCTCTATAATTCCCCTTCCTATCCTTATTCCCCTTCTTATACAGTGGCACTTTCAGCCCTTCCCTTCACTCTCCTGGAAATCACTCGCCCCCCCATACCTTCTTAACTACCACTTTTAGCCTTTCTCGAACAGCTGCTGTGCCGAAAATCAATGCTTCGTTCTGCAGCCCGTCCAAGCCTGCAGCCTTCGATCTTCTCAATTTTCTCAATTTTAACTCTACTTTCTAGTCACTTAACTCTGACCTTCCCTCCTCTTTTGTTCTTCTACTTTTCTCATCTATTTTCCGTTCGCCTGAGCTTTGAAATGAATCTTTGAAGAACTCCCTCCATTCCTCGCTTGCGATCTTCTCACTTCTTTCCTCCTTGCGCTTTCTAAACCTATTTATTATCTTTTCCACGTCCATATCTCCCCCTCACCTATTGGAACTTCTTCTTCTTCCTGCCTCTTACAGCCCTTTCTGCTCCTATCCAGGCATATTTTTTACCACATGGTCTATCACCGATTACATGGGGTTTCTGATTTGCAATTCATCCCTTCACCTTCATTTTATTTCATCAGTATTTGATATATCAATATTAGAATGATCAATGAATTAGATCAGTTCCTCCATTCGGACTTTCAACACATTTGCATTCCAGCTACAAATATTCATTTTATCTACAACTTTGGAAATTTTCAGCCAGTCTCACGAGGAATGGGAACTTTTCCAGTTACGTTTGACATTTTTTTGGACTAATTCTGAATTCCTAAGGTGAGTTCCGAACCACCAAGAACACCAGCCCCAAGTACTTAGAGTAACCTTTTTCCCTAGAGGTACCGGCACAATGACTTTCCGGAGATGAGCACTTCCTTGCTAGACAAGTGTCCACTGCGTGGGCTGCCCAAGCTCTTTCAGAGTGCGAGGCGAGAATCGCACTCACAACCAGCCGGCGTGGATCTAAAGCGCATGCCTTAGCCCCTACGACCAACTGACCGCCTAATTCTGAATTCTTCAGCTAGAAATGAAATTTTTGAAATTTTTCGCGTGTGTTTCGTTTGAATTATCACTTTCATACGCATCGCTTATTCATTAATTTCGTTGTTAAAACACGAAGCAGGATCTAAGTCTAAATTATTAAATTGAAAACTGTCCCAAGACGATGAAATTTGTGGACAGGGTTGCAAACTCAACGCAAGATCTAGGGTTGGTATTGTCCTTTTCAAGTCTTTATCCAATTTTCCTCAGCAATTAAATATTTTCTGTTGATCATTGTAAGGGAACAATATACTGCTCTTGTGTTATTTGTTCCCTCCGTAATTGTTTTCATGTGAATTTCGCTGGTGGATGAGACGACCTGAAGGGTTTGGAAAGAGCTCACCCCGCTCATAGTCGCCTGTGCAAAATTTTAACTACGCCCGTACCCATCAAAATCTTGTAGCGAACCCTGCTGGTACGTCGAGCGCCCCTGATTTCCAGCGAGTTTTGGAATAAAGGTACTTCACAAAAAACACTGTAACACCTAAACTGAAACCCACCTTAAAATGTTAGATTTTCTACCCAGGAAAGACGATTTTCCTACGTTCCATAGTATTTTCAACCAAGAAGGATTGATTGTCAATCAAACAGACCAATTTTTAATGAAGAGGGATGATTCAAAGGGGATTCTGAAAAACAAGTGTCAATAGGCTTCCCCCAAAGTATTAATTCTACGGGATAAAGTGTTTATTCATTGAATTTTCATATAATATCGTGTAGATTCAACTTTTTGAACACTTGTTTCCAACATGAATATCTCGACTCTCATCATGTTTTATAGAAGAGGAAATATTCCTAAAAAAATTAAATGTCTGATTTCTTCGTCCTTTATTCTTCTGGAAAAAAATATTAGGAAATTGAGAAAGCGTGGATTTCGAAGCCGGTATCACAAATATCATTTAGCAAGGTATATTGCATGTGCATGACTATATTAAATGGACATTATATTATCTTAGAATTCGACGTGAGCCAAGTTTTATTTGAATAAGTATGCAAACTGTGGATAATTCTTCTCTTGTTTGGAAATCGTGCTCAACAGCCAAGATATGTTTATTGCGAGTTCGTAGAAACAGCATCCGAAGTGTCTTAAAATTGGCATATTGTAGTATTCAAGGTAGCTGATTAGGAATTTGATATTAAATTCATCGAAAACAAAGTGGTGGATTCAAAATGGCAGACGACTATTGAGTAATGGATCAATCTTACATAAAATGGTGTGAATGAAGTAAAAATCAGTTGTACAAGAATTGTTATGAAGGTGACAGTAATACAATTTCCTTTTGAAAAAACTTCATTTTTTATTTGCATATAAACAATACCTCCCAATTGAGTTGTAGTTTTTAAACATGTATTACCAGCCTAAAATTGAAGCTGTCCTAGTGAACATCAAATATCAGTAATTGACAATATTGAAAATAACACAGGCCGACAAAATTTGACAAAGGTCCGGAACCAGAGACCACACCCAGTGCACCCGAAGGCTTTTGCTGCGCTGAATCCAAATCCAACCTCAAAAAAATCCCAGCTCCCTCAGTTTTCGGGATATTCTGACGTAAAAGGGTAAAAAAACACGTTATTTTGATGTATTCGAGGCCCTGTAACATCGCGAACAAATTTTTCTTCCCAAAACTGACGGCGATGTCGTAAAGAACTTTTCTTCACCATCAACATGCAAACTCTAACTAACCATGTCTATCACAGGTCGTTCTATGTTAATATAACCCCAGACCCCTAACACCCGATTTTAAATACCATCGAGCCCTATTACCTTCGAGTCTATAACACTAGCCCCGCATAACCCGATTTTCTGAACCCTTGAGCCCGGTAACCTGCTATGCAATAATCCCAGACCCCACAACCCAATCTCGTTAACCCTTGAGCCAAGTTACCTGCTATGCAATAACCCTAGGCCCCTACAACCCGATTCTCTTAACCCTCGAGACGAGTAACCTGCGAGTATCTAACCCTAGACCTCCACAACTCGATATAATTAACCCTCGAGTCCAGTAACCTGTGAGCCCTCGACGACCCTACCCCAATTTTTTCAATCGATGAGTATTGATTCTTTGACCGTATAATCTACGTCGATTTCGTGTGAAAACGTTTCCTTTTTTCTTGCAAATGCTCACCGGAGACTTTTACGTTCATGACTTGTCGGGTCGTTGGATGGCCCTCATTTCTTCTTTTTCTTTATCTCGAAAATTACTATTTTAATTGAACTGCATTAGTCACAAACAAAATAACCTGAAAGTAAGCTCTAATATATTATGTGAATCATAATGCAACCTCTCAATAAACTTTTCAAATTAAAATCTTTGCAAAGGACATGAATGTCTGACACATTCGATGCAACCGTTGCCTCAACTGTACTAATCCGGGCTGTATTTGTTGATATATCATC
>WSXT02119716.1:766-10976 GCA_011762715.2 Neuroterus valhalla | reverse complement strand
TATTCAAGGTAATATTTGAATGAATCTCAAGGAATTCTAAAAATTTTGGGGTATTTTTAGATATTCTCAGGAATATTCGAAAGTATTCATTAGATTTCATTAACTGGAAGGAATTTGAGCAAGTATAGAAGTCTTCTCAATTTTTTCAAAGATTCCCAGAAATTTCGAAAAGCAAAAGAAAAAGAAGGAATTTCGGTTGATTTCAAAAGATCCGCAGAATTTTTAGGTATTTAGGAATATTTTAACGAATCTCTAATATTCCAAGGATTTGTAGGAAGTTTGAGGTATATTGAAATATTCGCAAATGATCATATATATGTTAGAGTATTTACCGTAATATTCAAAGGAATCTCAAGGAAATCTAGAGATTTTAAGGTATTTTCAAGAATTTGAGAATATTTTGAATATTTTGAGGTTTTCTAAATGATTCAGAAAATCTTCTAATAGATTGTTCGAAAGAAATCAATTCCGATCGAAAAATATCATACTAGACGCTTCAAATAAAAAGAAAGAACTTCTTTTAAAAAATGGGTATAAGAGTTCCTTGTGAAGTAAAACCACTTTTTTTCGTTTTTTAATTACTTCAAAAACTTCACACCAACAACTATGTTCTTTTGGTGGAATGCGCACTCTGAGTTATCCCCCCTCCCGTGAATGTCTCAAAAATTTACAAAATACATCAACCGCCCCCCCCCCCCCTTCGTAAAGTAGAAATAATATTTTTAACATCCCTCCAGCTAATTGACAATTTTCCTTAGAATCTTTCCTGCCACAAGTCGTCAATGTGCGGAAGAATAGAAAACCACAGACGCATTCTTCATTGCATCATGTTGCGTCACGTGACCCCAAAATTGTCTATTCACGTAGGAACCTGCACGCATGTTTTTTTCACACGTTAAGGAAGTACGTGTCCGTGTAATTTTACTGGATGATAAAACGAAAGGAGGAGGAGGAGGGTGCAGACAACGAGAAAGTAGAAAAAAAGGAGCAAAAAGAATGAAAAGAAGAAAAAGGAGACGTGAAAGAAAGAAGAGGAGGAGACGAATAAGAAAGAAAAGGAGGAGGTGGAAGAGGAAACCAAGGAGGACCATGATGGTAGTGGTTAAAGTGGTTGTGGTGGTGGTTTGAACCGTTAGCTGGCCCCAGCACCGCGGGAGCGTTGTCCGGGCACTCTGCACTATCCCCCCACCCTTCAACGGGCCCTGAGTGTCGCTGGGACCCATCCGCGAATATGGTTTCCCCCACCCCTCCACCCCACGGCAGTCACGAGCGAAGACATGAAAAAAACAACTCACGAACGACCACAGGAATGCCGGAGTCTGTCTATGTCACGCCTGATTTCGGGCAGTGGTCAAAAGGGCCCGAATAGGGCCTAGGGGGAAACTGGAGCTTCGAGAAAAAACTTTTGCTTTTGATGAAACGAACTAGCGGCTTTTTTCAGTTTCCGGAATTGTGTCTATGTTTGTGTCGAGAGAAGGAATCGCGTTTTGCGGATGGGCATTAGGGCCCCTAAACCTCTGGGTCCTTGTGGGGCCCTTTTATAGCGTTTGATATATTATATTTCTTACTGAAAACACATTTATAATTGTCTCAAATATCTGGGCCTTTTTTGGAGAAGAATTTGAGCTGATTTGATGAGGCCCAAAGAAATAGATTTTTTCAAGCAGTGATGCTTTTTTGTATATAATATCAAGAAATAAGCTTGGTAATGAAGAAAAATTTAATTAACTATCAAGTGGGTATAAAAAGTATTGGGACTCAACTAATTTTGGGAAGAAAAGTCTGTTAAGTTTGTAATTTCTATGAAGGAAATTTAGGATTCAGTTGAGATTCCCAGAAATTTTTAATGTATTTCAAAAGAATTGCAACATTTCAGCAAATTAAAAAATTAATAAGGAGTTTGTCATGAGTTCCAACAATCTGAAGGAATTTAAAGGAATCCTGATGATTTTTGAGTATTTTCAAGGATTCTCAGCATTTTACAAGGTTTAGGAAAAAATGGAAGGAATTCCCTATAATTAAAAACATTTTAGGGTATTTCAATGGATTCTAAGGAATGTTTGGCATTTCAACAATTTGAAGGCAGTTTATAGTACATGAGAAGATTTTTTCGAGTGAAAATATTTAAGGGTATTTTTGAAATTTTTAAAGTTCGTTTCGAGGTTAATTCAACGTATTTTTCTTATTTGAAGGAATTTCAGAGGATACTAGAGATTTCAAGGTATCGTAGAGTACTTTCCTAAAATTCCTTACATTTCCCCATTCTAGAGGAGTTTCCAATAAATTTCAATGATTGAAATACATTTCGCGGGATTAAGAAGATTTTTTTCGTACATTTAAAGATACCTTGGAATGTTTAAAAACTGAGAAAAATCAAAGGGATTCTAGAAGATTTTTGAAGATCTATAATAGTTGAAAGGATTCTGAGAGATTCTAAAGAATATTTGTTATTCCGTCAATTTGAGGGCAGTTCATGGTGCATTAGAAGATTTGCAATAGATTAGGAGTATTTGAGAGTATTTTTTAAAATTCGAAAAATGTTTTAAGTTATTTTTGAGTATTCCCTATAATTCCTTACATTTTTTAGCAGATTTCACACATTCAAAGGAATTTCGAGGGATATTACAAACTTTGAGGTATTTTTGAAGATTCCCTGTAATGTTTGAAAACAGAAGAAGATCAGAGGGATTCTAGAAGATTTGAAAGGATTCTAAAAGATTCTAAAGAATATTTGTTATTCCGTCAATTTGAGGGCAGTTCATGGTGCATTAGAAGATTTGCAATAGATTAGGAGTATTTGAGAGTATTTTTCAAAATTCGAAAAATGTTTTAAGGTATTTTTGAGTATTCCCTGAAATTCCTTACATTTTTTAGCAGATTTCACACATTCAGAGGAATTTCGAGAGATATTCCAGACTTTGATGTATTTTTGAAGATTTTCTGTAATGTTTGAAAACAGAAGAAGATCAGAGGGATTCTAGAAGATTTGAAAGGATTTTAAAAGATTCTAAAGAATATTTGATATTCCGTCAATTTGAGGGCAGTTCATGGTGTATTAGAAGATTTGATACAGATTAAAAATACTTAAGAGTTTTTTAAAAATGATAGAAATCTTTCAACGGATTTTTCTGAATTGAAGGATTCTAGAGATTTTAAGGTATTGTCGAGTATCTTCTGAAATTCCTTACATTTTCCAACATATTTCACATATTTAGACGAATTTCCGAAACTTTGAGGTATTTTTGAAGATTCTCAGGAACTTAAACAATAATTTTAATAAACTCAAAATATCTGAGGGTATCAAAGAAATAGCAAAGGAGTTTCCAATAAATTACAATGACCGAAATGCATGTCGAGCGATTTAGAAGATTTTCTTCGTACATTTGAAGATTCCTTAGAATGTTCAAAAACTGAAGAAAATCCAAGGGATTCTAGAAGATTCTGGAAGATTTGTAATAGTTAAACGGATTCTGAGAGATTCTAAAGAATATTTGTTATTCCGTCAATTTGAGGGCAGTTCATGGTGCATTAGAAGATTTGCAACAGATTAGGAGTATTTGAGAGTATTTGTTAGAGTTCTAAAAATTTTGTAACGAATTTCTCTAATTTGAAGGGTGCTAGAGATTTTGAGGTATTTCTGAGTATTTTCTAAAATTCCTTTACATTTTTCAGCAGATTTCACGCATTCAGAGAAATTCGAGGAATATTCGAGACTTTGAGGTATTTTCCAAGATTCCTTGGAATGTTCAAGAACGGAATAAGATCAGGGGGTTTCTAGAAGATTTCGAAAGATTTGAAAGGATTTCAAAAGATTCTGAAGAATATTTGATATTCCGTCAATTTGAGGGAAGTTCATAGTGTATTAGAAGATTTGTAACAGACTTTGAGGTATTTTTGAAGATTCCCAGGAAGTTGAACTAGAATGATAATTAATCCAAAAAATTTGATGGCACATATCTAAGAAATTCCAAAGTAGTTTCCAACAAATTTCAATGATTGAAATGCATTTTAAGGGATTTCGAAGAATTTCTTTGTATTGGAAAATTCCTTGGAATTTCCAAGAACTGCAGAAAATCAAAGGGATTCTAGAAGATTTTGAAAGATACATAATATTTGAAAGGATTCTAAAAGATTTTAAAGAATATTTGTTATTCCGTCAATTTGAGGGCAGTTCATGGTGTATTAGATGATTTGCAGCAGATTAGGAGTATTTAAGAGTATTTTTTAAAGTTCTAAAAATGTTTTAATAGATTCCTCTAATTTGAAGGATTCTAGAGATTTTCAGGTATTTCTGAGTATTTTCTGAAATTTCTTACATTTTTCAGCAGATTTCACACATTCAAAGGAATTTCGAGGAATATTTGAGACTTTGAGGTATTTTCGAAGATTCCTTGGAATGCTCAAAAGCGGAAGAAGATCATTGGAATTTTAGAAGGTTTAGAAAGATTGATAATATTCGAAAGGATTCTAGAAGATTTTCAAGAATATTTGTAATCCTGTCAATTTGGGAGCAGTTCATGGTGTAGTAGAAGATTTCCAACAGATTAGGAATATTTCGGAGTATTTTTGAAAATTCTGAAAATGCTTCTACAGATTCCTCTTATTTGGAAGATTCTAGAGGTTTCAGGGAATTTTTTAGTATTTCTTAGAATTCCTAAAATTTTTAACAGATTTCACACACTTAGAGGAATTCCCGAGATTTTGAGGTATTTTTGAATATTCCCAGGAATCCACACAAGAATTATAATAAACTCAAAATATCTGAGGGTATCCAAAAAATTACGAAGGATTTTCCAATAGATTTTAATGATCGAAATGCATTTCGAGGGATTTAGTAGACTTTCTTGGCAAATTTGAAGATTTGTTGGAATGTTCGAAACTAAAAAAAATTGAAAGGATTCTAGAAGATTTTGAAAGATTTGAAAGGATTCTTAAAGATTCTAAAAATATTTTAATGGATTCCTATAATTTTAAGGATTCTAGAGATTTTTAGGTATTTCTGAGTATTTTCTGAAATTCCTTACATTTTTCAGCAGATTTCAGACATTCAAAGGAATTTCGAGGAATAATCGAGACTTTCAGGTTTTTTTGACGATTCTCTGGAATTTTAGGTATGGGACAATTTTAGGGGATCTTAGGTTTTGGAATACTCAAAAGGTTACAAGAGATTTCATCTGATTTTATCAGATTTTTCGAAAGTTTCAGGATTTTATTTCCAGACTCGTTCTGGGGGTAGTACTGTGGGCCTTTAAGTCCCAAAATTTTCTATGTGATTCATTTGGACACAAAGAGGTAAAAATTTAAACCTCTTAAAAACAGAACAGATCTGGAGACCTATTCTTTTTTGGGACCACAAGGCCCGAAAAATGGGCCTCGTCATTCCGAAAGGACAGGACACAATAAAAAAAAATTGTTTCCTCCTACTCTATAACCTTTCATGCATTTTCATTTGTATTTTCCGTTCGTAATAAAAGAGCAGGTTAGGGAGAATGTTGGCCATAACATAACGCAATTTAAAACTGTTTTATCGCGAATTTTAGCAGGAAATCTGCCGTACCGGCCGAGAATCTTGGGCCTTATGCCTCAATAGTCTTCTTCCCGGAATCTTTTACAACAAAGCAGTTTCTAAAAATAGAAAAAGAATCCATCTTCAGTTCAAAAAATGAAATTTGGGCCTTGAAGTCCCGAAAATTTTCAATTTGGATCATGCCTTTGAAAATAATGAAAATATATTCAATCAAGATATCTGAAGAAGGTCCATAAGCAATATCCATAGATTAAATTCGGGTCCGGAGTGATTTCAAAATGCTCTGATTTTGGCCTCATAATAAAACGGAACAGAAATACTCTTCAAAAATTAAATGAATGTAAGGAATTTTCTAATATGGGGCCCAATTTACGGGGCCCAATTCTTTTTTAAAAGGCCCCAATGTCCCTAAAATTAAACAATCGTTATTTCCAACCAGTAATATAAAAAATTAACCATCATTTTAGTTCTCATCCTCACTAGATTCAATTCAAGTGTGGCCGGGTTATTTCAAAAGGGTCATAATCTGGGCCTTATGACCAAAAATATCGTGACTCGAGTTTTATAACTATTCTGTGTTGAAATTCAGAAGTGGGACTCAAGTCCACCTGAAATTTGGTCAGGGGAGTGGAAAACTGCAGAAAACCAAAACTTTCTAGCACGGCCGGTTATCGACAGACGAGTTTCGATGACATCGAGTGCGTAGACCCATCATCGACGTTGAACAACCGCTTGACGGTTTTTTAACGCAGTAAAAAAACGAGCAAGCAAGGATCCCCAACGGTCACCCATCCGATCGCTAACCGGGCCCGTCTATGCTTAATATTCGAAATCCCTTTGCGTCGAGAATCACCACTCAGCTTCTACCATCGGTCTCTTATAATAAGAAGTAATAATATAAATGTTGTATTGTTAATAGAGTTCTATTGAAAATTGAAAAAATTTGATTCAAAGTCATCCTTTTCGGCTCAAAGTTGAACTGTACCATTCGAATACCCTTTTTTTGTCTTGAAAATCTCACAATTTGACTGCATTTTTTTTTGTTTTTTTTTTTTTGAGGCCATTCTCTAATTGCCCCATTCCTTCCTTACCGACATTTTTTCGCAATAACTTATTGCTTTATGAATTGGGACATTATATTTGAAATTTCGGAAATAATTAAAAGGTAGTAAGGGTTCTTAATATATGGTTCTTGATTTCTCAAATTACGGAAAATTTCAAGATTAGGAAATTTTTGGAAAATTTCGTTCAAATTTCCAGGAATTCAGGACCACATGACCGTTCCTTAGTACCTTCCAACAAAATTTTCGAAAATTTTAAACTGATGTCTTAATTCGTATGGACTCAAGATGTTGAAAAACAATGTCGGTAAGGTAGAAATCGGGTGAGCATAGCATAGTTCATTTTTACTTAGAAAAAACTGTCCTGTTAAATGCGTGTTACATAGTCAAATTCCTGATATACCAACCTTTTCTTTCCTTTGTACAAAATTTTTTCCTCAACTATAGAACTTCTTTTCTAGATGAAATATTGGACTAACAATTTGCGAGAATTATAGGTTATAAGAAGACAATAACCTAAGTTCATGTACTTTATTTGAGTAGGAATTTTCCAAAAAATGTCTATAAATAATTTTTGTAAAATTTTATTGCGAAGAATGTACATAAACGTAGGATATGAAGAAAATTATCCTTCTGAGGCATAATTCCTTCTGTACCGACATCCTTTCCGCAACAACTCGAAGGAATGTGACACAGTCAAATTTCTACATTACCGATCATTTTCTTCCTTTGGTGAACCAAATTCTCTACCTTATTCATACAACTGTTTTTGTATGAGAAATTTTGGAGTGAAAATTTGTGAACTACTTTCATGTACTTGATTTGTGATAAAATTTTGCAAAAAATTATTTCTGAAAATTGTTTGCAAAATGCAACAAAATCCTAACTCAAATAAAGTACATGAACGTAGGTTATTGTCCCCTTAGGCTTTTGCCAAATTTTCAGTCCAATACTTTATTTATAAAAAAAAGTTTAAGAAGAAAAAAATTTTTGTTCAACGGAAAAAAGGTAGGTAATGTAGAAATTTGACTGTGTCACATGCCCCCGAGTTGTCGCGTGGAAGCATGTCGGTGAAGAAGGAATTTGGAAACGAGTTTTCCTTTCTAGAAGGTTAGGGTCCTTTCTGAAATTTTGAAGTTCTTTGTCCACTTTCAATTCAACGTGAGGTAGTAATTAATACAGCTTAGAAAACTCAACTGTTTAAACAATTTGATATTGTTTATACTAATTTTCTTGTAATATAGCGGCAGAAAAACGTCCTTTCAGAATTTTCACAATTTTTCCAATTTTGAAGTGAGATCAAGACACTTGACAAATAAAGTAAAGCAAAAAATTCCTCAGAATTTATAATTAGTTATAGCAATATTCTTTTTGAATAATGCTAGAAAGTTGGGGTTCATTCTCAAATCTTGAAGTTCTATATCCGATTTTATTCAAAGTGAGGTAATAATTAATACGGGTTAACAAACTTAACGGTTTAAACAATTTGATATCGTTTATACTAATTTTTTCGTAATATAGCAGTAGAAAAACGTTGTTTCAGAATTTTCAAACTTTTCAAATGTTGAAATGTTCAAATTGTTTAGGCAAAAAATGCTTAAACAATTTATTATTATTTATAAAAAAATTCTCTTTGAATAATGCTAGAAAGTTGAGGTTCCTTCTCAAATTTTGAAGTTCTATGTCCACTTTCATTAAGAGTGAGGTGATAATAAATACGGGTTAACAAACTTGACTAGTTAAACAATTTATATTGTTTATAACTCCCTTCTTCTTCAGGAATTCTGGAAATTCGCAGTTTTTTCTAAAATTTTCTATAATCTCAATGACTCCCTCTACTGTTCCTTGGAGTTGTGGCCTTATAGGGCCCGTTGAAGCCACCGGGAGTGGGGGAAGGTCCCAAGGTAAGAGAAGAAGAGTGACCTTGTTCCAGGAAAATTGGAGCGCAACCTGCACCCCATCTGAGTCGTAAAACGATAGAGGACCATAAACCGAAGAAGAAACCAAATACCGAAGGTAAATCATCCGGCTGGAAGAAACCACAAGGAAGGGAAGAAATGAAAGAGGAAATTGCTTTAAACTCGAAAAGTCGAGAAGTCTAAAAACGAGTTGTCCTCGAACAAATAGAGCCTTACTTTATTGGTCTGCCAATTGAGATCTTTTGTACAAAAATATTGGCATTTATCTGGTCCAGTTCTTGTTTTTGGATTTATTTATGCTTTTATGCAACCCGAGGGAAATATTGTAAAAACGGATTTTATTGTTGGTTGTAATTAAGAACGGTTTCAGTAATAAATGTGGAAAAATATGACACTCCTGAAATTGTAACGGAACAGCCACAAATATGAAACCTGTGCATCCTTCTCTCACATTCAGATCCTTCTCTTCTTTCTCTTCTTACATGTTTTTGTGTTTCCTTTCTTGACATTTATCTAATTTCAAATTGTTTGATAATTTATTTATTTCTCCCTTAATTTTTTGCTTTCTTTCTTTCTTTTCTTGCTCCTTTATGTCTCTAATCATATCTACTCAACCCTTTTCCACCTTCTTAATTAATCCTCATGTTTTACCTCTTCTCCCTTTTTTCATATTTCTTTCCTGCCTTTCTTATCTCCTTGTGCGTAGTCTTTCTCTCTTTCTTCCATTCTTTCTCTCTTTTCGGCTCTCTATGCCTCCTCTCCTTTCTTTTTCTTCTCTTCTGTCAAATTCTTCCTTCTCTTTCTTCCTTCCTGGTCCGTGCTCTTCCTTTCTTTCTTATCCTTTAGTTCTTTGGTCATTTTCCTTCTTTTGTCATGAATTGATTTTTTTTATTCCTCCTCTATTTTAGTACGTCTTCCTTCCTTTATTGACCATGCGAGCCTCTGAAGAGCTAGTTTCCCTTTTCACTCCATTATCAATCTATCTATTTATCTCTTTTTCCACCTTCACAATCATTTTTAAGTTCCTTCCTTCCTTTCTCTTTCCATTTTAATATTTCCTTCCCTCTTCCTTGTGCGTAGCGTTTTTATTTTCTTTCTTCCATTCTCCTTTCCTTTTTGGCCCTCCGCGCCTCCAAATAACTAACTTCCCATTCTCAACTTTAATAATATTCATCCATCTACCTATTTACCTATTGTTTTAAATTTTCCTTATTCCTTTCCTTTGTTTTTCTTCCCTTCTTCACATCCTTCCTCCTCTTTCTTTCTCCCTGACACGAACCTTAACATTCATTCCTACCTTTTTTGCCCATGCGAGCCTCTAAACATCTAGTATTTATTTATCTCTTTTTCCACATTCCCAATTATTTTTTATTTCCTTTACTCCTTTTTCTTTCCATTTCATTATTTTCAACCTTCTTCCTTGCACGCAGTGTTTCCTCCTTTTTTCTTTCATTTTCCTTTCCTTTTTGCCCCTCCATGCCTCCAAACAACTAGCTTCCCATTCTCAACTTTATTAATATTCATCAATCTATCTCTTTACCTATTTTTTTAAATTTTCCTTATTCCTTTCCTTTGTTTTTCTTTCCTTCTTCACATCCTTCCTCCTCCGTCTTTCTCCCTGACACTAACCTTAACATTCATTCCTACCTTTTTTGCCCATGCGAGCCTCTAAACATCTAGTATTTATTTATCTCTTTTTCCAC
>WSXT02119705.1:0-10976 GCA_011762715.2 Neuroterus valhalla | reverse complement strand
ATCAATAATCTTCATAGAAGTAGAGGTTTTCAGCAGTTTTGCGAAATTTGCAATTCTGTGTATGCATTACATGCATTTTAAACTGAATCAAGTACGTATGAAGCCGAGTGCGAAGCGCGAGGTGGAAAACAAACCGAGCGCGTAGCGCGAGGTAAATAAATTATCGAGCGCGAAGCACGAGATTCGAATGACGCGCGGTTTAGGCGCGCTCAAACTTGCGAGCGATGTTTTCCTCCTCTTCATTATCCATAAGTTTTTTAGCAATGTACTAACAAATTGAATAATTAAAATGTCGAGAGGTTGGGAATATTTGTATAAGGAACATTGAAGATTCTAAAGAGGGCTAAAATAGGCCCAACGGGACTCAGAAGAAGACGCAGAGGGCTACTTAGACTCGGGACGACTCAAGTATATCATTTTACTAAGAGAAGTAGAAATATTCGTAGTATGTTTTTAGCACCATCGTACGGTCATCTTGCTCAGTGACCCCACAGCGTGAAATACCTAATTGTGGGGTTGCAAGGCGAGGAATGAAACTTGGAACTCTAGAATTTTCGTTCTGTGTGTAGGTAATTGATGAATGCATAACTTTAATTCCTTGTATTTACATTATGTCAAGACATTATAGTAATACAACGTATCAGAATTCTCTTTGACGATGGTTTGACATAGTGCAGCAACGAGGTAAAACTATATCAAAGAGAATAAAAATGACACGAATACCTCCTATTTCTATTATGTCAAGACATTACACGAATTAAATTTATGCCTTAATGCATAATTGAATCAATTTCAATTCTTTTCTCTAATATGCCAGCACATTTTCTTGAGAAATTTAAAAAGTAAAACGACTTGCCATAGGAAAGGAAGAAAAAGTTTTAATGCAAGAAAGGAAGTCCTCTTTCAAGTCGAAGGAATGTGATTTGGACCAAAAAAGAGCTTCAATCCAGTTGCAAGAGAAAAAAGAGCTCAACTTGAGTTGTACTTCAATTCAGCTTCAAAAAAGTCAGGCTTCTTCTATGCTATCCTATCAAGTAAACGCTAATTGATTAGTTTACTTGAAAACATTATTCAATGCTTTTTATGGTTCCTGGGGATAAAAGGTAAGTCGTTTAGTTGTGTTAGTTCTGAAAGTCCAAATTGTATATGAATATTGTACTGAAATTCCGCGACCAGCTGCTGATCGTAAGGATCTAATCAGGTTTGACCCAGAACACCCCTTCCCCTCTTCCTTGGCCATGGCCATTTCAGGAGAGAATGTTGTAATATTACTAAGATTCACCATTTTCGAACACATTATTCAAACTATCTCGAAGATACTGTATTATAATAATTGGATTATTCATTCCTCCGAAGTAAAATGTCTTTTTTATAACATGTGCAACGAAAATTCTACTTTCGCCGCCTCTTGAGCGATGCGAATATGGCGGATTACTGCCGAGAATTCTATTTGCCACTAGTGGCGAATAGAAATCAGATGGAGCGGCGAAAGTAAATCAGCTGGAGCAGCGGAAGTGAATCAGCTGTCCCATGTTGTCAACCATAACCTTAAAACTCTAATTTTCTTTATTTTGCTATCACTCAAGAGTCGTCAAAAGTCGGGTTTTCGATGCACTTGTTATGAAAAATATCGTACATGGCGAGTGGCGGAGATTACTGACTCGTGTGTGATTCAAAACCTTCACGCGTTCACATACTTAGACGGTATCAATATCGCGAGCAAAACCTTTGGAGTGAATATTGGATAGCTGTCAGTAGTCCTTGAGAAACTAGCCACCACCAAACTTACTATTAATCCGGACACATGTCTGTTTCTCCGAAGCACATTAGATATTTTGGGTATTCAGTCAACTGTGAGGGACTAAAGATAGATCCTAAAATACAAGCCCCTATTATCGAATACCCCGTGCCAAATAATGTTGAACACACGTTGAAGCGCTTACGTAAAAAAGGTTGACCCTAGATTTAGCAACACGATCAGGATACGGCTTTCCAAGATATAAGGGATTCTCTCATCTCCGCACCCTTGGTCAGCGCGTGGATTTTAACTCTTTTCCCCTCCGACAAAATCATTCATAGTGAAAGGACCGACGTAAAATCAAATATATTGTGAAGTATGACTTCAAAATGAAGTACTCGAGAATCGTGGCAACGTCAAAAACGTCGCTCGCTTGCTACTGTTTTGCTACAAGCATCGACTCTGAGTGAGAACGATGCAGTAAGCATAAAAGCAAAAGAGACAATGAAAGCGACGTCACCAGAAATTATACGTGTTTTCGTCAATATTTTTAAGAACGATATTAAAGAATCTTTTTCTTTTATATGGTCCATAAATAAGCTTCATCAATTAGGAAGGCAATATCTTTAGAAATTAATGAAAAAAACTCGCTTTAAAAAGAAATTCAAATCCGTTTAATTTGTATCACGTGCAGTTGGCAGCGGATTTGAAATGCAATGCTTAAGGATAGCCAACAGTTATACCACAATGAAAACACTGAATTTCGCTCAAGTACAACCTTAATCAACACCTTCCCACAGCTTTCACCACACTCATGCACAATCTGGGGCAAAACAGCGCACACAAAGGAAGTGATTCTCCCAAGATAACTAAGGTCCGATTTGAATCTCCTTTTTGTTTGATGTGAGATCATCAAATTATGCATTGGGCAATAAAATACCTAATCAACTTCCCATGTTTTTCACTGGAGCGTACAAGCTTAAAAATGCGTTATAATTGTTACGTAAAAATGAGGAGATGAAAATGATTTGCTTGATATTGTTGGCATTGAGTATTTCATTATCACGACACTGAAGAAGATGTGAAGAAAAGTTTGAAAAGTGATAGAGCCAAATTAATGATTTTTTGTATGCTTTATTTTTCGAAAAAGGAGTTTAATAAATAATTATCTGCATTAGCTGTTTGAGTTGGAGCAACAACTCTTTCCATAGTAGAATAAAAAAAAGTACTAGGTACTGACACTGATGCACTAGTATTTGTAGAAACACTCAATTCATTCTTTCAACGAAATTAATGAATAGCCAATAAAATATGTTTTGTGCTCGGAAAAAAGACGGGACGTATTGTGTTCAATTGACAAAGCGAAATATGTACATTTTTCAACCGATTTTCCTAATATTCCAAGGGTAAAATGAATTTGTTGCAAATTGTTAGAAATTAGAGAAAATATAAAGATCCTACAATTTATTGTCACCATAAGAGTGTTTTTCGAATATGTCCTGTGAACTAAACTCATCGGCTACGAAAGGGTGATCCGAAAATATGAAACAGCCACCGTACCGACCATCGACATATAAGGCGCATTTATGTTGTATAAGAAAACTGAGTCATTTTATTGATGAGACTAATATCAATTAGTACAATCATCCATATGCAATTATTAGGAAAAATTATTGAAAAGTACTACATATTGTTGTACACACATCACATACTCCCTTACTGATGTCACTGTTTCCTGTGGAATAAGAACTTCAAGATATGGAGATTATATTCCTCGAGGTGTCATAAGTAGACAGTTTGGCAGTGCAATTTCTACAAACAAACTCTAAGGACACTTTTTATTATTCATCGAACAAATGTTTATCGATGACAACATTAACACATGATTATGCACAAGGTGCACCAGAGAAAAACATTTCATACAAAAAAGCACAACAGGTGTGTCTCTTGTAACAGATTATTTACATTCAGAGCACGCGACAATTGTATCAGAATTGAGTCATAGTAGTTGAAAAATATACGATGGACAAACAACGTCAAAAGTATCACAATCAGTTAATAATAGTTGAAGAATATGAACAGCGAGTCGCATGAAACTACACAATTAGATGACAATTGAAATTCAAAAAGTGATCCGTGAAAAACACTGTACGTAGTACCAGGTACCACCTTGATTAGAGTGCTCATGGTGTCACCCTGGAAGACAATACAGTGAACTTCCACTTAAGTTGACCGCGCGAAAACGTAAACATTCAGTTAAGTTTATTAAAGGTGGGGAGTCACGAGTCCCCACAATCAAGGACAATATCCCCCTCTCTGTAGCTTTCTCTCTCTCTATCTGTGGTTTCTCTTTCTCACAGTGTTTGTGGTGGGGGACTGTTTACTCAACTTATGTGAACGTTCCCAGTCAACTTATCCGGAAGTCAACTTAAGTGAAGGTCAACTTAAGTGAAAGTTCACTGTATTCTGGAAAATAACGCTGTTGCTTGTTACACGATGTTTTCCAATAGAGATGGTAAATCTTGTCCTGATCCTGGTAGCCAATCTAGGCCATTCGGAGATTACGCCCGTAGACTGCAGTATCAGGCATGGTTGAGGCGAGATGATTCAGCGAAAGACTGTCGATTCTCTCGACCCACCCCTCTCCTTAGTCCTCTATCCTCCACGTTGCGTGAGATAACACCTGTGTTTTGTCAACAATGTGCTGCTCAATGTTAAGCAGCTTTGACATGATCGATGTGTGATGTTGAATCCTTTTGGCCTTTTGATCTATCATTGGCATTACTTCCCAATATAGAAATAGTGCATGAAGGTCCCAACTGAGTACAAAGACACCTGTCGGATGCAGTGAGTAAATAAATGTCATTTACCGGAGGGAGAGCAGGGAGTAACCGAGCAGGAGGGTGACAAGGAGAGCGCTGGAAGTAAAGTAGACGGGGAGGGATCTTTCTACACGCCACTGCGGTTATTAGAAGCAAGTCAGCCGGTGTCCGGCGGTGCACGAAGGAAGGGGAAAAGGCTGGATTGGGCGGCCGGGGAAAATGCAAAAGCAAAAATTACAGTGTTTGGCGCAAGTGGGGGTAAAGATTTCTTGCTCTTGAACAGTCACAAGAGCCCGGGGAAGAGCGTGATAGAGAGTCCATTCAAAAAAAGCGATAGAACCCGTAGGATAACCACAAAAATGAAGGTCAGTTGCTTAAGGATACACTAGGACTGTTGATATCAGAAATCAGGAGACTGAGATAAGAAGTGAGGGGGACTAAGGAGTGGGGGGAAGGTATAAGAAGGACGTGAGGAGTAGAGATGAGAAATCCAGAAAAAGAAATAAAAGATTCTAGTGTCGAAGGAAAGGATGTAGAATCGAGACTCAATCAACGGCTCGAAGCAAGGGAGGCAAGGCGATAAGAGCGAGCGAGCGGCCATGGTATTAAGGTGTGGCTGAATGTTAGTGTATCAAGTCTTGATGAATGTTACGCTCAAAGATTTATCGTAAAACTCAGTAGAACATGGTGCTGTAAGCAGGTTGATTTTCTAAGGCTTAGAACCCCCTTAAGGCTAAAGAATAAACGTTTACCTATATATCTATACGCAACCCAAAGACGCGTTTGATGGCTTTTTAATTCGCCCTCCGTTTAATCCAAAAGAACCATACTAAACAACAAAAATATATATTGGTGTTTTCACTTTCGACTTCACTATTCTAATATCATCCTTTGAACAAACACACTACAGTTCTGCTTGTCCTGTTTCTCACCTCTGGCGTGGATACAAAGATCGGAATGAAAAAGAATACTACACAAAAGGGAGGACGGGTGTGACCCCATTCAATTATAAATTTTTTCAAGTGAAGCCCCTTGAACAAACACGCAACCTCTTGACCCTTAGAATGCCTCTCTTTGCATTTTTACTCTCAAAAGGTACTTTTCTCAATTTCACGGATATATTAACGACCACTTTTGTCATCAACTCTCAAACTTCCACGTAAATGTTGGACGAGAGGCGCACATGTGCCGGCCAGACCCTCAAAGCTCAACTCAACACAAATCTGAAATTGTAACGTGGGCTGAATTTTTGCCCTGGTCTGCTCGGCCCTCCTTAGAGTAATGGTAGAGGGGATGGGTTAGCCCTTCCAGGAAATTCTTTCACCGTCGAATCTTTCTTACTCGTAAATGATTAAGCTATTTCAAATTCTTCAATATAAAGGGCTCACATTTATTCAATAGTTCAACGGGGAAAATCAGTAACTTATTTACAAATTCCAGAAGTACATGGCGGAAGCCATAATTTGAATTCCACAGTTTCTTGGAGTGTAATTAAAGGGGAAAAATTCGTAAAGAAAGGCAGCCTAATTCTTAAAATTAACTGAGCGGGAATGTTGGTTATCAAAACAACTAGTTATACAAATTACTGCGTACCTAGGCTGGCTCGATCGCCCAGCCGATACTCCAAAAGGCGAAGGGCAGCTTGGTGATTTTTCTTTTAGGGCTACATTATCTTCATTTGTTTCAAACAAGCTAAATTTCAGTTAAATAATTCACTAAATTGTGCACAGCTCAATTCCGAACAATGAATCAGATAAGCACAAAGAGCTTGAATCGCAAGGTCCAAATACCTGAACTAGTGCAGCGAAAGCATAACATTTTACCAAAAAAACTAATGGGTCACTCGGCAGCGATGCTCAAACAGAGGACTTATGGTAAAAGAAAGAACCCTGATTTTCCCGCAATTAAAAGCAGTATTAAATGACACAACGAAAAACCTTAAAGACTCGAGGGCATTCACGTGTTCAGGAATATGAAAACAACACCAAAATTCCTCAGAAAAATTACTCTGAACAATACCAAAACTTAAGAGGGTCCACTACTCTCAAAGCGATTTGGGGAAATTTCGGAATTTGGGGAATCAATTACGGAAGATCTACTGCATAAACTTTTGAAAAATTCCCATTTTGAAGACGAAAAAAAAACTCCCGCGACCTTAAGATGTCATTGATTACATGGTTTTTAAAACTGCAATGGTCCCGCTTAAGCAGAGTTGTGGCCAATGGAGTAACCTGACATCAGAAAATTGATATTCTTTATAATCGTAGTTACGTTGAATATGTTTTCCCGAAACAGATTTTTTTCATTTTGCAGTGAGTGAAAGTTATGCAATAATTTGTAGAAAATTCCAATTTTCACGTCATTTCTTGTGCTATTAGGAGCTATAAAAATGGAACAAAATAAAATATTGAAAATCGTACTCGGAAAAACATAGCGGTATGCTTTTTGAACAATTAAACAAAATGATCGAAATCGGACCAATACTTCTATAAAAAGTCTCACTTGGCAGCCTAAAAAACACTACTTTCGGGAAACCGCATTAAAGATAAATTTAGGTGTATAACTTGATTGCTACAATTTACGACTTAATCTGCTATACCAGTGTCTTATTCCTCGTCATGTATATGTTTTTGGTTATCCACATTCTTCTCACTCTGTTCTACTCGGGCCCGTTTTGCTATGACTTTTACTAAGAAAACGATGGTCATAGCGCACCGCGCTAGTTCCTCGGAACTGTCAAAACCTTTCGGTTCCCAGGAACATGCAAAGAAATGTGATTTTCATGGAATCCTTTTTGTGGCGTATTCTCAGATACATACAGATTGAAATCATGCTCACAAAAAATCGAGTTTTTGAAACCGCGAGAGAAGAGGACCCGCTTGAAATAGCAAAGAGAACGCGAGACATTCGCCCTGACATGAGGCTGCTGAACGGAAGAAAGCGTGTCAGGGAGAAATAAGAGCGGGTCGTCTCGACTCCTTTCGGCGGGCGGCCAGAGGCTCGCACTGATTGAGTGCTTCCGTCGCACTGCCGTTGGATTGTTGGGTCCACTCGCCTTGCCTTCTGCACTATCGCTCCAAAGGAAGCGAGCAGGATCAGCTTAGCAAAAAGGAGCCTGTAATTCATGAAGAAAAATCTCGGGAGAAAAGAAAATCCGTGAGCATTCCTGGTATGAGGAGACTCTCGTACTCTCCGGACCGAGTACATCCACACTGGAAATAGGCCACAGCGAATCTAAGATGACCAGACCTGATCCTCATCCCATCACGGGAGTCTTGAAGTAGTTTGAAATATTGCATCCAGTGCCTTGACGTCAAAGGCCCCAAAAAAGGTTGTCAGAGCGATTCCTCCCTCAAAAGAATTGCTGGCGTGGTCAAGAGTTTTGCTCCTAGGCGAAGAAGTCATTCCCAGAGCTCAAGGAAGTGTCGACTCCGTCCCTGGCTTTGGAGGCATCCAATGGATGCAAGCCAGATTCGGGGATGGTTGGAGATATTTGTCGGACAGGTGGGAACCATATTCAAATCGGAATCTCGATTCTTGATTGGGGAAGACAGCGAATGGATCATATTTCTTTAATGGCCTCTAGAGTTCCAGATATCCCTCGATGTCCTTCGTTAAATGGAGTCGAAGCAAGGTCGCAAACAGAAAAAACAAAACGCGTCAGGGCTCCGATTCTAAAAATTGACATAATAAGTGCCTTCGGAATGTCGTGCCACGTGCCGGAACATAAACGTTACATGAAACGTCAATTAACGAGATTTTATGAATATCGGAGGAATTCCTCCAGGGCACTTTTTTAGAACAATGTACAATATGTACCTCAATTTTCGGCATGCAACTCATCTGCTGATGTTTTTTTTTATCAATCCTAAAATTTTCCATGCAACTCAGTCTATAATTGATCGAGATATACACTACGGGTAGAAGAATCGATTCTTAGTGTAACATTTTCATGGCTGACTTAGCTGTGATTCGCAGGTGAAAATCTTTATATGCTTATGTCACTTTGGCTATGATAAACTACATTCCAAGAAAATATCTGACAATATAATATTCTTATAATAAGTAACAACGGAACATGTAGAAAAAATTACTACAAATAACTTACCTTCGCCCAAGTTTCTTGATATTTTAACCTGCCACTGGATCAACATTTCCCTTGTGTCGAACGCAAGGACTACAGTTACATCTTGACATATGATAGCAATTGTGTTTGATTCTTTATCAAGAGTGAATCCAGTTTCTATGCCAAAAAAATGTTGTAAACTCAAAGACGACTTTGTCTGACCCTGTTTGAATCTGTCTTTACTATCTCCATAAAGCTGAAGGTGCAAGCAATCTAAAAAAGAGAACAAGACGAATGTAGTTAAATCTAAAACGTAGGGTAATTTATTCATATCATTAAAAATTTCAATTGCGAAAACAATATTTTAATAACCCGAGTTTTCAAATCAATAATAATTATGAATTGACGAAAAAAATATGAAGGGATCTTTTCTATAATATTTTCAAAAAACTTGATTGGGAAGAGGGATCCTCCATCTAGTCTAGCCCTCAAATACTGAACAGGATGTGCAGAGTACCCGATTCTTCGAGTTAAAGTTAGGCTAAGTTGAAACTGCCACCTTAAACTCAAGAACAAAATTAAAGTTGTTTTTCATTTTTCATTTGTAATTGCTCAATTGCTTACGCTTTTATTTGAAAGTAATGCAATTCGATCACTTCTACTTTAAATTACTTCAATTTTGAATATTTTTAAATAGGTATTTTTTCTGAATGTTATAATCCTATATTCAATGCAAAAATTATTTCTTGAACAAATTCAAATTCATACCTTTTCAGTTTTAAATTTGAAGGAACGGAATATTTATTGTCCTATTTTCAAACTTTAAATTGAAAATTGTTGGACTTTGAACATACCATAAAATTTGGATTATTCAATTTTGCAAGCTTTTCATTTTGACGTCCGCTCAAAAAACACTTTGTGTTTTTCATCCAACATCAAAACATATTTAACTGGATTATTTTCTTGGCCATTCGTCATAATGAACACAGTAGGGGTTTAAATATTTGCCGCACCTTAACGACGCCGCTAGTGGGGTAAATCTGTATTATAATGTAGTATGGAGTCTGGCCGCAGTGCGAGCGCCATCGAATCAGCGAGCAGGAACGGCTCGATTACAAGTTCAGTTCGAGTTCAGCCGTTCCCCAGCGAGGAAGTCGCTCTCGAAAAGTTCGCAAGTATCCGGGTTCTGTCACCACCTAGAAGTGTTATACTTTTTTCTACCTTGAATATTGAAGAAAAAAAAAAAATATATATATATAAGCCTAGTGTTTTGGGTTATTAAACCCGAAGTTTAGATAAAGACTTATTAACCTCTTTCCTGCGGCCGGTCGCACTCATGGTGCTTCATGTCCGGTCGATTAACTCCGACCTAGAAGGACAAACCGAATATTGATCGAACAATTGAAGACACCATGGGGAATGATGGTTCTGAGATAGCATTGGGCGCATCCGCCGTAAGTTTATTTTAGTGTTCAAGAATATTTAAAACCTCATCCGGGTCCTCGTTCATACCGAGGATAACTGGGTTTTTACTCAAAACAAAACTCAAGAGGATTTGAAACCTCTTCTGGGTCCTCGTCCTAACTGAGGATAACCGGGTTTTCTTGAAATAAAACTCGAGAAAAAGGACAACCTCTTCCGGGTCCATGATCGTACCCAGGATACTTGATTTCCTCAAAACTAATACTCGCGAAAATAAAATTGCCTCTTCCGGGTTCTCGTCCGTACCGAGGATAACTGGGTTTTTTCTAAAAATAAACTCAAGAATAAACTCTTCCCGGTCCTCGTTTGTACCAAGAATATCCGGGCTTTCCAAAAACTCGTGGAAATTAAATAGTTGGGTTACATAACTCCGAACAATGGCTGAAGTAGGATTCCCGTTTGTCCATAGGTAGGAAAACCTAAGAAGAATAGGCCAAGTCTACGCAAGCGTTGAGCGGTGGCCGAGCAACTTACCCACCCAGAAAACTACGTTCCCTTGCCGCCGACCATTAAGCGAAAACGACTCCAAAGTCGGCAACGGAGCGCTCAACGGCTGGTTAATCCACCTCGTCTCCCAGAACCCAAGAAACATGGGCACTTGCAAATCCTCCCATTAGTGAAGGATACGCCGCCGCCCTTGTGTGATTCTAGCCTGGAGGAAGAGGGGTGTAGTTCCCCTGGAAGCCGCACTACGGGAATTCGGCATCACTGACCCGACCAAGGAAACTTATACGTGGAGCCAGGAGGCTAAAGATATCCCTCAAGCACCTCAACAGGAGCCCGAGATTGCCAATCAGGCTCAAGGAAGTACGAGCCCCAACATTCCAGAAGAAGATTATTTAATCCTCCGAGCTTCCCCCCCGCCCCC
>WSXT02119694.1:0-10976 GCA_011762715.2 Neuroterus valhalla | reverse complement strand
ATGGTTTGGCAGAAAGCTTCTTCCGACCACTAGCAGTATACCTAGTCATTTATTTATATTGAAGATTGAAAAAATGTGTAAAGTATTGAGTTTCTTTATTTGTAAATAGGTATGTTGCAAATCAGTTTTTGCTAACTAGATAAAAATCGAGTACATACACGAATTTACAAATTCATAAAAATTGAAAACTTCGATTTCGGTTTCCACTTGTAATAAAGTATAAAGTTCTTTCTAATTATAAATTATGTACAATTGTAAACAATCTTCTTGAAAAACAATTTAATTTTTTTTTTATCGATGGTGACGAGAGCAAAAGACCTCTAACAATAAGCTCTGGCACGTGCCGTATATCAGTGCCGTATTTGTAGGTTTATTTCACTTTTAGGAAAATACATATACTGCAAATATCGTAAACTCAGAAACATTTTTTCCCAAATTATAAATAAATTTGCAAAAAAATTGTAAACCGAACCAAATTTCATTGCGAATTTATTTACATGGAAAATTGAAAAAGAGTTGAATTTACTGATTTATAAATTGATAAGTTGCAAATCAGTTTTTGCTAATCTAATGGAAATAAACGTGACGTGACATGAAGCTCACAGGATTTATTCAAAAATACACACCACATGCCCGAATGTAAATGAAGAAGGTACTGGAGACCAATGGGAGCACCACAAGAAAAATTCGTCTCCAAGAATAATTTCTTAGATAATCAAAAAAAATTATTCTCAGGACGTCCTGGAAAGTTACAAGCTTAGAACAGGCAAAAAGAGATGGATCATCTTCAAATTTATAATTTCATTCAGTTTATTTCTTGAAACACCATTTCTCACATATGCCTTTTGGAACAAAGAACCATACTTACCCCCCTTAGATTTCTGCTCAATTTTCACTCGAGGAATAACTTTCTCTTTCACAACGATCCCTCAACGCACTTTGGAATAAACAATAAACAATGCCAAATAACTCGTCTGCTTTGGACCGTTCAAAAAAGTGATGACGCATGCTTCCAGCTGCAGTCATGGCGTCTATCGCAAAATTTCATTTTCAAATTCCCGGCAAATCCCCGGATCAGAATTAAAGTTTCTTCCGATCTTTTCTTGCCATAGGAAATAGCTCGAAATAAAAAGTCAAAGCATCATAAGTATAAGTGTATAAGAAAAAGGAGATATTTATTACTTCTCAGCTTGAAGTTGAAACAAGGAAAGTTTACTTTTGGAAAAATCTTCTCAGGAAAAGCAGCATAGTTTTGTTGAAACTCCGAATATTATAAAGAAATTATATTTTTCTAAATCATCTCTGGAATGGTGGTAAGAAGAAATTCAACCTAGTACCATTGGACGCAATTATTTTATATCTTTAAACCCATTTTGGACAGAAAAATGTTACATGTTTCATCCGAGATACTTCTTGCCGGTAGCGCGCATTGAAAAAAGTTAATTGTACAATAAAATTGCTATTCTGCTCTCAACTTGGAAGACCAGATAAGCGACATTTGGATTTGTCACTTGTTAAATTCTCATCAGAGACGTATTTACGTTTGTTGTGAGCACGATAGCTTTTGGGGAAATTAGTCTATTAGACTGGCTGTGGTACATCTTTTTAGTGTCAGAAACTGAAAGTGAAGTTCGTTAGCGAATCTTAAAATACAAGCGAATATAAAATTTTAAGCCACGGAACGCACAATATGATGATAAGTTAGGAGGAGAAAAACGTTGCTCCTTGGAAGCCTTACAAGAAAATAATAATTCCTTCCTGCATTTTCTGGAAAAATCGGGAATTCTTATTTTGATCGTACAAGAAATAATGAAAAATAAAAAATTTCATTTTCGGGTAAAAGTATCAAGATACGAAGAAATAAGATTGGGAAAAAATTGTGCACTCAAAAAAGATTTACTAAATTTTAATTATTTGCTTTCAGAAAAGACGCGTAGTTTTTGTTTTATTCACAAAAAACAATAGGCTAAGGGAAAAACAAATAGACAAAATTTGTTCACCGAATAAAGAGATATAGATGTGCCATCAATTATGTTTTGATATGATACGCAGTTTTTATTTTAATCGTGAAAGATAGGATTAAAAATAAAAAAACTAATTTTTTTGAAAAAATACACGAGGTTCGAAAAAAATTGTTTATACATTTTCCAGGGTCAAAAATCAAAATTTCAGAATAAAAATTCGTGCTGAGTTGTGCTCGGCTGGAAGAAAAATTACAATAGCTTCTTTTTCTGTGACAGAAAAATCTTGAGCGGTCCTAGAGACATATTCGTGAAATTCAGAAACTTTGTCGTTGCTAGGAAAGGGGCAGCATTGATTTTTAAGGGAATCTGCGAAAATTTTTGCTGTTTCCTCATCGAGAAAGAATGACCCGCTGTCTTTGGCAAGAGGAGGAAGGTAAAATTTCCTATTACGGAGGGATTTGATGACTTTCCATCATCTTTTGGGGTACAATTCAGCTTCGGCTATGTAGGAGTCGAAAGATGATGTGTCAACAGTATGAAGAGCAGTTTTAATTGTCTCTGGAAGGAAGTTGAGACACTGTCGCTGTTGAGGGTTCCGGTAGGACTGCCAATGTTTGCGTACTTGGTTTTTCTCACGAATAAGAACGCGGGTGGCAGGCAAAAGTTTTTGTTTGCGAACCGGAGTGCAGTTTGTTGAGGTTGCGAGTTGGACAGAGTTTTGGATGTCTTTCGTCAGGGCTTCAACAGCTGAATCCAGATCGGAAGTAGATTAAGCATTTGAGAGTGGAAGATTCAAGAATGTATTTGAGATGGAGATAATCAATTTTTGATTCTGTGGGAGGTGAGAGATCAGGAGTACCCGACAACTCAAGGAATACTGGGTTGTGGTTAGAACTAAGTTCTGAAAGTGATCGGGGTCACTGTCGAAGACTACATTCTTTGTTAATAAGATGTCGAAGATGTCGGCTTGATGTTTAGAAGAGCTAGGGAAATAGGTGGGTCCTGAGGGAGCCTCAATGGTTAGGTTATGGCGAGTCGCAGTTTTGAGGGGAGCATTACCTTTTGAGTTATTTTTCAGACAACCCAAGGCCCTGTGTTTGGCGTTAAGATTACCAGCAACCATAGTAGGGGTATTAGAGTTGAAAAGATCGGGAATTTGGAAATATCGTTGATACTCGGAGGAGAGTGAATCGAGAGGATGCGAAGAGGACCTGAAACGAGGTGAATTTCAACTCCAACTACTTCGCATGGAGAAAAGTTTGTGCTGATGGCTGAGTGGCGGAGAGAGTTCCGAACAAGAAGCGCTACACCACCACCTTTAGGAGAAAGACGATCTTTCCTGTAGACAGAGAAATCGGGAATATAGAGTTTCTTATTGGGATTGAGATGAGTCTCGGTAACGCAGGCAACGTCAATTGATTTATCGCTAAGAAGTAGAGACAATTCTAATCGCTTTGGTACCGAGATGCCGTTAACATTCCAGGTTAGAATAGAAAGTTTATTCTTATGAACGCTGAGGGGTTGGCTACTAGAGGGCCGCAGCGAAGACGGAGATGAAGTCCCGAAAAAGCTGCTGAAGTTGCGGATTCAGCAGAGGATCAGAGGATGGATTTAGCTGAGATTACGTCAGCGAAGGAGCGCTGGGAGGCAACGGGTTTTTATGCAGTACGGGGTTTAGGAGGAGAAGGGTTTGCAGTGAGTTTGGGATTACGAGTATGGCGAGTTGCGATCGGCTTGGTGCCTGGTTTCTGAGGGTCTTTCGAGCACCCACGAAAGGTGGCCCAGTGAGGGCCTTTACAATTGGCACAAGATGGAGTGGCATCTTTTTGATTGCGAATGGTGCAAGCAGCTGTGGCGTGGCTACGAGCGCAGGAAAAGGGAGCATGGCAGTAGTCTGCCGTGTGGAAAAATTTGAGGCAGCGACGGCATTGAGGGATGAGGTTAGATTTTCTCTTGGCTTCAACTTGAACGCTGAGGCCAGCAATATGCCTAATGTCGACTATAAGGTTTGCTGAAGGAGCAGAAGGGTCCGGATGTACGGTGACTAGAGGCCAGATTGTGTCCCCCTTCTTCATGCGATGAACTCGCTCCTGCTTGCCCAGATTTTGTGTGATAGCGCGGAAGCTGTCGACAGTAAGGGGGTAGACAACTACAGCGTCAGAAGTGTTTTTGGCAGATCGGAATGGGATATCTGCTTTTAGAAAGCCTGCATGGATTCTCGGCCATAGATCCTTACGCAGGATGCGGATAGGAGGAGAACTCCGTTCCTTGTTAGAGGTCTCGTCGTCGTCGGATGAGTACGAGAAGATGGACTCATCGTCATTTTGAGGAATGGTAGCCGATTTTGCGGGGCTCGAAATGCGTTTACGCTTGGAACGTTTGGATTTCACGGATACGAAGTCAGAAGAGTCTTTGGGCAAGCGGTTAGAGGTTACTAGGGATTCAACAGTCTCCATGGATTCTGGGCCATCGGTCAGAGTTGGAGTGATAGAGTTCCAGGGATCTTTGGAGGCAAGCACTGCCTCGCAAGAGGCGAGAATTTTCCGGAGACTGGAAACTAAAGAGACAACTCCAGTGCAGCTAAGATTCTCTGGGTTGGGACAATGAAACGTGGTAGAAGAAAGTGGAAAAGAAGAGTTTTTAGACATTTTTGATTGCCCTAAAAAGGGCAGGTGTGTCGCTTCCACTCCTTGAGTCTGGAGTTGCAAGTACCAATTCTTCCCCTTCCACCAACTCACGGACCAATGTAGATGATTCTAGGTTTCGCTCCGATGTCAGTCAGCCGCTCTTCTGAACGCTCTCTGTTTATTGTACATTATTTCATCAAATATAACTAATTAAAATTAAAAATTCAGTAAAAACCTAATATAAAAGCATATTAAAAGCAGAATATACGTCCATTAGCATCCAAGTGTCGAATCTACTGAAGTTATTAACCAAAGTTGATACTAGATGTATATAATAAGTGTCACACGGAAAATATTCGTACTCTCGATGATTCGTCTCAATGCTAATAAGCGGAAGCAGTTAATTTTCATAATCTAAGAATTACAATTATCAATATCCATGAGCTCAGCGTGTTAATTCGATTTATTTTAATTTTATTTATGATAAAAACATTCTTCAGAGATGTCGATAGTTGATCAGGCTTTCCACATCTCTTAAATTCGGAATTATCGTAAAATTTATGAGTTACTTTATTATCAGGACTTTGAAGCAACTGGTTGTAATTGTTATATTTTAATAGAGTTGAGGAGATTTAAACTACTTAATTTACCTCGCTGTTCCCATGGAGTCTGCCATGGGCACGCGTCAACCAACGGCGAGCGACCCGACGGCACGCGAAACTGGCCATGACCAGTTGCGAGGTACTTGATACAAAGGTTATTTTCAATGGAATTGATTAATATTTTTCAGACAAAAATGCCTGTGATATTATAATGAAATATCCGGAAGTACGAACATTGAACATAGCTAAAAATGGAAAGGATAGTAAAAAAAAACTACATTGAGAATCGCTGCAGCAAGCCGTGTCATGGAAAGTTCCATTGGTGAATAATCAAAATTTCGGAATGAAAATTTTGTGCTGAGCTGTGCTCGGCGAGTTCAAAAAGATTGTCTTATGACAACTTTTCATATCTCCCATATTTCCGAAAATACCCCATTCTGAAATTTTAATTTTTGACAATTAGCGAGAAGCAAATATTTTTAGATCCCAAAAAAGTGGGGTATTTTTGAAAATATGGGAGATATGAAAAGTTGTCATAAGGCAACCTCGTTGAACTCGCCGAGCTCAGATCAGTACAAAATTTCCATTCCGAAATTTTGATTTTTTACAATTTGTTGAACATTAGTGTTTTCATAAATATAAACGGTGTTAGGTTCTCAACCAGGTTGAAGTATTAATATAAGGCGTTTTTTAGTTTTGGCTATCTGGTCACTATACGAATTTTATTTACAACGTTTTATCCATCCACGAAGGGCCTCTTCAGGTGTTACAATGTATCAACTGAGCATCACAACATTTAAGACAGAAAGTGTAAATATGGTTACAATTTAAAACTTTAATCCTCTTGTTGTTTGAAATCATAGGTAAATGTGGAATGTAGTCATAGGTATTAATATAGGCATAAGCATAGTGTAGTCATGAGTAAGAAACTATTATGAACTATTTCCACCCATGGCGAGGCAATCGTATATTAATACTATTTATAATGGTGGGCCAACACTTGTTTACTCAGCCTATGCCATAAGTATTTTCAGGTCTCAAAAATTTTGGGTATTTTTGAAAATATTGGAGATATGAAAAATTGTCATGCGACAATCTTGTTGTTCTCGCCGAGCAGAACTCAGCACAAATTTTCTTATTCTGATATATTTATTTTTGACAATTTGCGGGAAATGAATATTTTTAGATCCCAAAAAAGTGGGATACTCTCGGAAATATGGGAGATATGAAAAGTTGTCATAAGACAATATTGTTGAACTCGCCGATCACAGCTCAACACAAAATTTTCATACCGTATTTTTGATTTTTCACAATTTGTTGAAAATAAGTGTTTTCAGGTCTCAAAAATTTGGAGTATTTTCGAAAATATTAGAGATGTGAGAAATTGTCATCAGACAATCTTGTAATACTCGCCGAGCATAACTCAGCACAAATTTTCATTCTGAAATTTTGATTTTTAATAATTTGCAGTATATTAATAATTTTAGATCCCAAAAAAGTGAGTTATTTTCGGAACAATGGGAGATATGGAAAATTGTCATAAGAAAATCTTGTTGCACTCGCTGAGCATAGCTCAGCACAAAATTTTTAGAACGGAATTTTGATTTTCCACAATTTGTTGGAAATAAGTGTTTTCAGGTCTAAAAAGTTTGGGGTATTTTCGAAAGAATGGGAGATATGAAAAGTTGTCATGAGACAATATTGTTGTACTTGCCGAGCGCCACTCATCCCAAATTCTTCATTCTGAAATTTTGATTTTTTATTAATTGAGGGGAATAAATATTTTCAGATCCCAAAAAAGTAGGGTACTTTCGAAAATATTGAAGATATGAAAAATTGTCAGGCGACAATCTTGCTGCTCTCGCCGAGCAGAACACAGCACAAATTTTTTATTCTAAAATATTGATTTTTGACAATTTGTGGGAAATAAATATTTTTAGATCCCAAAAAAGTGGGGTACTTTCGGAAATATGGGAGATATGAAAAGTTGTCATAAGACAATATTATTGAACTCGCCGAGCACAGCTCAGCATAAAATTTTCATTCTGAAATTTTGATTTTTAATAATTTGCAGTATATTAATAATTTTAGATCCCAAAAAAGTGAGTTATTTTCGGAACAATGGGAGATATGGAAAATTGTCATAAGAAAATCTTGTTGCACTCGCTGAGCATAGCTCAGCACAAAATTTTTAGAACGGAATTTTGATTTTCCACAATTTGTTGGAAATAAGTGTTTTCAGGTCTAAAAAGTTTGGGGTATTTTCGAAAGAATGGGAGATATGAAAAGTTGTCATATGACAATCTTGTTTTACTCGCCAAGCACCACTCAGCCCAAATTTTTCATTCTGAAATTTTAATTTTTTATAATTTAAGGAAAATAAATATTTTCAGATCCCAAAAAAGTGCGGTATTTTCGGAAATATGGGAGATATGAAAAGTTGCCTTAGACAATCTTGTTGTACTCACCGAGCACAACTCAGCACAAATTTTCTATTCTGAAATTTTGATTTTTGACATATTGCGGGAAATAAATATTCTTAGATCCCAAAAAAGGGGTATTTTCGAGTATTTTCGAATTTAGTTGATAGCACGATTTCGGGCCCTTTTTAAGAAACCCAGCACCGTTTTTGTTTGGAGATATCTCAAAATAAAATCCATGTTCACCTATCTATTATTGTTTACAAATATATTTGTTGTTGAAAATAACAATAACATTTGTTCCGAAAAGTTTCAGTGGAACGTACCAGGCACGTTCCAACGGAGCGTTACAAAAGTGCGGACATTGTTCAGGTTCCAGGAAGTTTCCTAGAATGTTGTGCTGGAACGTTTTGAAGGTTTCCGCGGAACGTTCTAGGAACGTTCTGTGCTATTAGCGACTCTACCACGGCCGTTGCCAAGTAAAGGTACACGCTTCAGCTTAAAACTGCATAATTGCGAGACAAGAAAAGGATACGTTTAATCCATTTTCAACATAGAAATCGACATTATCAAGAACATTACGAAAGTTTGAACAAGATTGAAAAATAAAAGGTCAAATGCAAAAAAATCTACTCATTTTGGAAATTTTTGGACTTTTTTTATTCCCAAATTTATTTCTGCTGGAAAAGTAATAACATTTACCTAAGGCCAACAAATCATATTAAAATCGGTTGCCAACTCCAAGAAATATTGCTTCTTCGACGGATCACTCTCAAAATTTTGATTTTTTTTCGGAAATGATTCCCTTAATATCTCATAACTCTGAATTCATGTCCTGCAACCATTTCTTAGAAACCAAATTAAATTGTACTAAATTGAAAATTTCTATAAGTAATACGCAGCAGACCAATCAGAATAAAAGCCGTGGAACATGGATTTCCCAAGTTCGCATATAAAAATCACTGCATGTTTCAGACATTTAAGATGACAATGCAGACATATGAGAATATTTGTAAAAGACAAACGTATCTATATGAAAAACAAAGGGTGGTTTTCGGGGTTGCTACAATTTAATCTTAATATCAAAATCCGTAAAGGGGTTTTTTCCTCAACTCTTCATCTGCCGTTCTAATAATAAATTTTAATAATAAATCATATTTTTAATAATTGACTTCTTGAGCCTTACAAACCCAGAATTCAATGACCTTCAACAACCGCCAGTTTCTATTGGATTGGTGACTCTCTCAGTTTCACTTGTTACATTTTGTTAGATGCTCTAATGAGCGAGAATGAAATCAGAAATCAAATCAGAAATGAAGTTTTGTCCTTGTTCTGTAAGTATCGTTTCAGGTGCACCGAAAGTGTAAATGTTGTGGTCAATTAGTTGTTCAATGATGTGTTTACTGGTTTCGTTTTCCAAACGGAGCAGCATGGTGTATCTAGTTAGACGATCTTGTATACCTAATATGTATTTGTTTCCCCTGCTCGTTTCTGGGAGAGGTCCATAAATATCCATAGCTATTTCGTCATTCGATTTTAAAGGGATATCGGGGATTATGCTCTCTATTTGGTTTTTAATCCTCGTTTTTTTATTAAGTTGACAGATCGGGCAGTGTTTAACGTATTTTCTCATATCATTCTCCATATTAATCCAATGGCCTAATTTTTTAGCTTTCTTTAAAGTGTTTTATTCGCCCATATGGCTTGCATGTGCCTCTCTTACAATTGCTCCTCTTTCTTCCCTTGTTAATTTTCTTGTATTAGCGAAACACCGTGAAAATGAATTCTCTGGATAGTATATTGATAAGAATTCTAACATCTCTTGAAGCAATTCTTCTTCAAGGGGAGAAATTAAAGGATCTCCTATACAGATGCGAATAAACGTTAGGTTTTTGTTTAATATTTCCTCAATAACTTGGCCCAACTTTCTTAACCACTGTTCCTCAATAAATTTTGGTAGATCTTCCTTTTTCAATGTCGTCCACAATTTACCTACTGCGTTTGGTTTTATTTTTACTTTTCCTGGGATGAGGTTCAATCTGCACTGTGTAAAATCAGTATACAAGTTTTACGATTCAGGCTGTTTTTTAGGTTCTTCATCTGTCTCTGTCTCAAGTGAAGGTTCTCTTATCCTTTTATGTGGTAATTTTATTTTTTCATCTTCTTGCAGTATTCTATCTTCTATAATGACTGGTGTATCACATATTGCGATTTCTGGTAACAGGTCTTCTAAATTTTCTTCATCTGTTTTTTCGTCACGTAAGCCTGCATTCTCCATTGCTTTCTGTAGAGAGTCTTTAGTTATCGCGAATATCTGTCCTACGTCTTTATTTTGAATAGGGAATAGTCGGGATAAACAGTCAGCTACTTTATTCTCTTTTCCTTTCACATACTTAATTTCATATGCATATTCTTCTAGTCTCAATCTCTATCTTAATAAACGGGAGCTGAGGTCTTTTACATTATGCAACCATATTAATGCTTTGTGATCGGTTTGAATGGTGAATTTATTTCCAAGTAGATATTGCCGTGAACGTTTGATGACCCAGACTATTGCTAACAATTCCTTTTCACTAGTTGTATAGTTTTCCTCTGCTTTATTTAGAGTTCTTGAGATAAATAGGCATGGGTGCCGTTCTTGAGAAAGGACTGCTCCCAGTCCGTAATTGGAGGCATCGGTTGTTAGGGTAAATTTCCTTTTGAAATCCAGGAAACTTGTGCGGTTGTTGAAGCTTTTTTCAAGGTTTGGAAAGCATTTTCACAATTTAATGTCCAATTAAACGGTGCTTCTTTTTGTTGTAATGTTGTCAACGGTTTAGCAATCGTATAGAAATTTTTAATGAATTTTATGTAGTACCCAGTTAACCCAAGAAAAAATTGTATATCTCTTACTGTTTTTAGTTGTTTGAAATCGAAAATTTTCTGAATTTCCTCGTTATTTGGTTTTATTCCATCTTTCGTTATAACATGACTCAGGTATTCTAATTCTGGTTCAAGATACTCACATCTTGTAGTTTCTAATTTCAATTTCAATCCTGTAATGCGCTGCAGGACTAGTTCAAGATTTCTATTATGTTCCTGGATTTTGTTCCCAAATATAATAATATCGTCGATGTAATCGAAGCAATATTTTCCAATAAGACCATGGAATGCTCTGTTCATCATTCTTTGAAATGTTGCATTAGCGTTTTTTAAACAAAAAGGCATACGAATAAATTCAAATTGTCCTGATTGTATTGATTTAGCAGTGTATTTTTTACACTCTTCTTTCATGGGTATTTGGTGAAAGCCTGCGCTTAAATCAAGAGCTGAGAAGAATTTTGCTTTTCCAAGTTGATCTAAAATATCATCGATCATTGGTAA
>WSXT02119661.1:0-10978 GCA_011762715.2 Neuroterus valhalla | reverse complement strand
TAAAATTGACATTCAGGACAATACTTCTCAGGCTGAATCCACGCGTATCCCCTTTTGATCCGGAGAGGTTCAATTCAAGTTATAAATTTAAACATTTTTAATTTTAGTCGACAAAAATGTCACTTTTCCCTTTTTGTTTTGAAAAAATTTTGTTTATAGTTCAAATCTCAACCATTTTGTTGACTTTTTTTTCATGAAAATTAATTTTCTGTCATGAATTGAACTATTCAAGTTAAATGTTCATAATTTCAGTTAAAAAATCGCCTTTCTGGTTCAAAATTCAACTACGTCAGTGTAGCATCTACAATTTCATCTGATTCTCCATCTTTTTCTGTAAAAGTGAAATAATTTGTTTGGAAGTTGGTTTTTTTTCGTTCATTGAAAGTTAGTTTTCTTTTATAAGTAATTTTTTTCAACTGAAAATTTAACTTATTCCAATTAAAAATTACATAGTTTTAGTTAAAAATTTATTTGTTTAGTTAAACATCGTTTTTTTCAATTTGAAATTTGATTATTCAAATTTTTGTAACTACTTTGTTAGAAATCAGTTCATCTTTTTTTGGTGAAAATTGAAGTATTAAGTTGAACATTGATTTTGGAATTTGTAGATTAAACTATTTCTTTTAGAATTTATATACTTAGTGGAAAATTTTCTTTTTTTGGAGAAAATTAATCTTCGTGCTCAAAAACTCATCTTTTTGCCCAAAATATATCTATTCATTTGGAAATTCATCATTATACCTGGAAATTCATCAGTTTGGTTGAAAATCGATTTCTTCAACTGAAAATTTAACTGTTTCATTTTTAGTGGAAAGTTGATCTTTTTTAGTTCAAAATTCCACAGCTCGGTAAAAATTCGTCTTTCAATTAGAAATTCAATTATTTCGTTGAAACTTCACATGTTTTGTTGAAAAGTCGATTTTCTAGTAGAAAATTATCTTTTTCTTCGGAAGTTAATATTTTTCTTAGAGAATTCTTTTTTACGGTTAACAATTCTAGTTATACAGTCAGACATTTTCAATTTTATTCGAACATTCATCTAGTTGAAAACTCCTATGTTTGGTTAAGATTTAATTTTTCAAGACAAAAATGTCACTATTCTATTTTTGTTTAAAAATTATTATTTTCATAGTTCAAATTTCAACCTATTTGTTGGAAAATTGTCTTTTTGGTTTAAAATTCAACTACTATAGTTAAATATTTAAAATTTTATTTGATTCTTTATCATTTTGTATAAAATTGTAATAATTTGTTTGAAAGTTAGTTTTGTTTGTTTGTTGAAAGTTTTTTTTGTTTCTTTTAAGTATTTTCTAAAACTAAAAATTGTACTTATTCTAATTGAAAATTCCACAGTTTTAGTTAAAAATTCATTTTTTTTAATGAAACATCGCTTTTTTCAATTTTAAATTTGATTATTCAAATTTTCGTTGACAAATCATCTTCTTTAGTAAAAGTTAATTTATATGTTTGAAAACTTAACTTCTTTAGTTGAGGACTCTTTTTTTTTAGTATGAAACTCTTATGCTTGGTTTGGAATTGGTTTTTTAGACTAAAAATGTTACTATTTTATTTTTTGGTGGAAAATAATTATGTTTTAGGTTCGAAATTCGACTATTTTTTTGAAACGTTGTATTTTTCCTTGGAAAATTATTCTTTCTACTTAGAAATTAATCTTGATGCTTGAATATTCACCTTCATGGTTGAAAATTGAAGTGCCCCAGTTAATATTTTTTTCTTTTTATTTGAAAATTGATCTTCTTCATTGGAAAATGAAGTATTTGTTTGGAAATCCTTTTTTTTTTTGTTATCGTGAATCGATTTTTCTTATTTGAAGTTTAACTGTTCCAATGTATGTAAAAAAAATGATTTTTCGTTGTTGAAAATTTGAGTGTTCTTTTCAAAATTGATTTATTTTGCATTGTTTGATCTGTTGTGGTAAAGGACATTTAGAATGATCGTCATGAATAAAAATAAATGTCTGCGTTTTGCGACAAATGTAAATATGTTACTTCTAGTTGACCGGGGAAATTGAAAAACTTGATCAGGAAGAATCGGGAAATGACCGGGAATTTTAAATCTTCCATCGAATCGCCACCCTGCTAATTCAATTCATATAACGTTTGCAGTTTGTCGTGAACAAATTTTCCACCAGGGTTTGCATTGATTTATCAATTATGCAAGAAATTGTTGGTAAATTAGTTTTCGACCAGTAGAATGGGTTACAAGTTATTAGAGGTGACTGGGTTTTTCAAAATTTGACCTGGATTTTTCCCAAAAGTAGACCTGAAAAAGTTGTAAAAATCATAGAATTTTTTAACCCGACTTCTATAGCAACTCTGAATGACAATTCAAATTAATTTTCAGAATGGACAACTCTGTATATCCGGGGCAAGGGATCGCACCCTCGTTTTATGGCGGTTACCAAACGAGGAAAATAAATGTCCAAAATCAGTGTCGGTCGATTTAGCACACGAAGGATGGATCTGGGATTTGACTGCAATAAACGATACAATTTACAGTTGCAGTTGGGACCGAACAATCAAATCGTGGGCTTTAACCGAAGCTGGCCTCACTCACTTGACAACATATGAGATGTACATGAGAACCACGCTCGTCATTTTCCGATAATTTGGAAACGGATAGGCTGAGCGAGAAAGGCACGCATCCTTTGAGATTATAGGATAGAAATATTTGAATAAGAGAGATTATTTAAATAAGAGAGAATATGATTCAAGGGGAACACGTTTACAAAGAATGCTACATATCAATCACGGAAACAACATTTCTTATCTTTTACTGACTTTTTTCAAAATGCTTTGCATTTGCTCGCTCAGCCAAAGAATGACGGCGAAAGAATTACTAACAAATATTAACCAAGCCTACTAATTTTTTACATAGGTGTGTGAAATTCCGTAGGACCGTCTCTGGTGCCCTTCTGTGTGTGACTTCGTGTCCAGACTTGGCCCGTTTTGCAACGGGCTCTTTTTGCAAATCAGTTCTGGTATTTGACGCAAGATCGGGAAATAATCCAATATCGAGATACCAGCCACATCAGAGGGCGGTGATCAGACTTGCAATGAGTTCAAATTATATACTCTCGGCGAGTGAGGATAAGACTGTTTCAATTTTTGATCAAAGAGCTGGACGTACGATGAAAAATATCAGGGTGGAGTGAATTTCAATGTTTATATAGTATAAGAGAGTCGAGGGATTAATTACTTCTGCAATTAAATGTACACTCTATCTTATATCTCTATTTATTTACTTAAAGTTGGATTTTAAATTATTTCAAAGGTTTCAACAAGATTCTGAGTAGTTCAAAGAATTCCAAAAGATTTGAAAGATTTGAAATACATCAATGGATTTAAATAAATTTCGTAGAATTTCAGAGAATTCTAGAAATTTCACGGATTTTAACAGATGTCGTCCAATTTCTTAAAAATTTCACAAGTTTTGAAATAATTTCGAAGGATTCCAAACATATCAAAGAATTTTGCGGAATTTGTATTTATCTAAACGCATTTTGAGGGAATTTACAGATTTTAAGACTTTCATAAGGATTTCATAGGATTTTCAAACATTCGCAGGGTGGCGACTTGACCAGAAAACCGGGAAATGACTGGGAATTTATTTGACTCAACCTAGACTATTTAAAATTCTACCAAAAAAATACAAGGAATGATTGCTTTCTTTTCATGGATCAAAAAGATGTATTTGCAAACTTGAAAATCCATGTTTTTGCTTAAAATAAATATATCAATTTGAAGATTAATCCTTATACCTGAAAATTCATCAGTTTGGTTAAAAATCAATTTCTTCAACTAAAACTTCAACTGTTTCATTTTCAGTAGAAAATTGATCTTTCCTAGCTCAAAACTCGACAATTTGGTGAAAATTTGTCTTTTTAAAATGACAATTTAATTATTTCATTGAAACTTAACATATTTTGTTGAAAAGTCGGTTCTTTTATAGAAAATTATCTTTCCCTTCGGAAGTTAAAATTCTTCCTCAGAAATTCTTCTTTGCTGTTAAAAATTCAAGTTATACAGTTAAACATTTTTCATTTTAGTCGAACATTAATATAGTTGAAAACTCTTATGTTTGGTTTATAATTAATTTTTTAAGCCAAAAATGTCACTATTCCATTTTTGTTTGAAATTTTTTTTTTTTTAAAGTTCCAATTTCAACCATTATGTTGAAAAATTGTATTTTTTGGTTGAAAGTTAATTTTTTGGTAAAAATTGAACTATTCTAGTTGTAATAATTTTTTTGAAAGTTTTTTTTCTTGAAAGATATTTTTTTTGTTTTAAGTATTTTTTTTAAATGGAAATTTAACTTATCCGAATTGGAAAGTCCATAGTTTCTTTTCAAAGTCTATTTGTTTAGTTGTACATTTATTTTTTTTAATTTAAAATTTGAGTAATCAAATTTTCATCTTATAATCTTTTTCAGCATAAGTTGATTTATCTGTTTGAAAACTCAAGTGCTTTAGTTAAATATTCTTTTTTTTCAGTATTAAACACTTATACTTGGTTTAAAATTGGTTTTTAAAACTAAAAATTTTACTGTTCCATTTTTTGGTTGAAAATGATTATTTTCTGACTTTAAAATTCGACTATTTTGTTAAAGCATATTTTTTCTTAGAAAATGATTCTTTCTATTCGCAAGTTATTCTTCTGGTTGAATATTCACCTCCATGGTTATAAATTTATCTTTTTATTTGAAAATTCATCTTCTTGTTTTGAAATTTAACTGTTCTGGTTGAAGATTCATAATGTTATTTGAAAATTCATCACATTGGTTGAAAAATGAACTATTTTTTTGGAAATCTGTTTTTTTTCTTGGTATCGTAAATTGATTTCTTCAATTCTAAATTTAACTGTCTCAATTTTTGTAAAAAAATGATTTTTTTTTTTTTGAAAATTAGATTATTCTTTTCAAAATTGATTTATTTTACAATGTTTGATCTGTTGTGTTAAGGGATGTTTAGAATGAACGTCATGAATAAAAATAAATGTTTGTGTTTTGCGACAAATATAAATATTTTACTTCTAATTGACCGGGGAAAATAGAAAAACTTGACCGGGAATTTTTAATCGAATAGCTGAATTTTTGATAAAAAATATGAACTTTTTACCAGGAAGACTAATTTTTTATTTAAAGGCAAAATTTCAACAAAAGACTCAAATTTTCAAACAATAAGTTGAATTCTTATCTAAAAACTATGAGTATCCCACCAATAATGAAAGAGTTAAAGTTTCTAGTTGAAAGAACTACTTTTTAACCAAAAGAATAAATTTTGAACTAGCTCTATCCAACAACGAAAACAATACGATTTTTCAACAAAATTGTTTAGTCCTCAAACGAATAAGTGTATTTTCGACGAATATGATGAATTTACTATCCAACGAGATGGGTAAATAACAAAACAGTTTAGTTCCCAAACCAAGATTTGCATGTATTAGAAAATATTTAGTATTTAATCAGGATGAATAAAATTTCAACCATAAAGTTCATTTTCAATCAAGAAAGATACATTTTCAACTGGAGAAGATAGATTTTTTGAACAAACAGAAACTAGTTAAATCAGCCGTTTCGAAAATTAATTAAGAAATTTAATAGTGAAATCGTCAGATGGAAATTCAATTTTTAATCAAATGAAAGATGAATTTTCCATAAAATATTTACATTTTCAACCAGAAAGGCAAATCTTGAAAAATGTATGCTGAAGAAATGGTTCAACTCTAAGCCAAATAGTAAAATTTTAAACTGAAAAAATGAATTCTTAGCCTAGAAGAATAATGTTCTACCAGAAAGACTAACTTTCAAAAAGAAACTTAGTTTTTAACCATTTAATTTTAGTTCCTATAAAACAGTTGCATTTTAAACAAAAAAAGATAAATTTATAATCAAGGAGATAACCTGCCTACTAAGAATATGATTTGCAAACAAAAAATGAATTTTCAACCAAATAGAATAATGCTGAAAAAAATTAATTGATTTTCGAACTAATAGTGGGACTTTTTTAGAAAATAAACGAATTCTTAATCAAAGAAATGATTCTTCGGCCAAACAAATACAATGTGTCAACGAAATTGTTTAATCGTGAAGCATAACAAATTGATTGTCGACCAAGCAGTTGCATTTTCAACCAAAAAGAATCTATTTTCAATCAAGAAGATCAACTTTCTAATAAAAAGACGATTTTCTATCCAAATACATGAATTTTCAAACAAATGGATGAATTTTAAGATTGACCGATGTTTCTTGAACTAGATAGTTGAATTTCTGATGAAAATATTATTTCTTTACCAAAAATAAAACGAATTTCCAAAAAATAGTTAAATCCTCAACCAAAATAGCTTGACTTGTAACCGGACAGTTGAACTTTTTACCAGGAAGGATGAATTTTCAACTAAGAAGGTTAGCTTTTTATTAGAGAAACGATTTTTTAAGAAGATAATATAATTTTCTTCACGAAAGATTAATTTTCCATCAAAAAATATAAATTTTCAACCAGAATTGGAGCAGTTACATTTTTAGTTGAAAAAAATCAGTTCTTGAATCAGAAAAAAAATCGACTTTTAACAGAATAGTTAAATCCTCAACCAAATAAATAAAGTTTTGAGTGGGATGATGAATCTTCAGTTTAAAAAAAAATTATTGGTTAAAATAAAATTGCAACATTTAACCAAATAGTTGTATTTTCAATTTAAAAATATAAGTTTTCAGCAAAAAGACGTTTATGGACGTCCCTTAAGTTTAGGACAGCAAAAATTCACAAAGATAAAAAATTACGTACGAAGTTATCCACTTACTATTGCGATCAATTCAATTTATATTTAAAGGATTCCAAATGATTTCTACTTATTAAATAGATTTTCACGACTTCCGAAGTTTTCAAAGGGATTTCAAGGACATTTTAGATAAATTTAGGGAATAAATTAAATTTTTTCCTTGAGATTGAAAAAAAATTATGAGATATGAAACAGTTGAAATTTCTTCAAATATTTTGATTTATTTAGAAAGGTTCCAAAGAATGTCAAGAGATTTTAGGCATTCTAAGGGATATCGTAATTTTAAAGGATTCCTAAAGATTCTTAGAGGTTCCCAGAGAAGTTTGAATAATGAATGAAGTTTCAATTGATTTTTATCGATTTCAAAGATTTAATGAGGTTTTGAAGTATATCGGAGATTATCAGAAGATTCTAAAGAGTTTATCCAATTTCCAAGGATTATAAAGACTTTCATAAATTTCTCAAGATGGAAACTGATTTTCGAAAGAACTTTAATGAATAAGTGTAATATAAATTCTAGACTGTGAAGAATGCAGGGTGGCGACTTGACCGGGAAAAAACCGGGAATTTAATTTAAAAATTGGAAATTTTTTTGACTCAGCCTAGACTATTAATAAAAATTCATATAATTCATAAATTCAATAATTTAAACCATTTGATTTAAAGAATGTAACGTTCCTTTAATGTGATTATCAAAAGATTTAAATACATCTATACTTCATGGGAGGAGTTTTTTTTTATTATGAGTAAAACGTTTTGCAAGTTTGCTACTCTGTGAGATTTTTTTAGCTGACTCAAATTTGATAATCCGATTGATGGTAGCCAAAACGTACAAAAAGAATTATTGTCTAAAAAAAAAAAAAATGTTTTTATCGCATGTTATTTGCTTTTCCTCATTCATCTGACTTGGGACAAGGAATTCCAGAAAAGAATTATAGTTTTTGTTTTAGGAGAGGAAGATTCAGTGAAGAAATATTATTTCACTTGGAACAGGGAATTTTTGTGCATGGAAGGGGAACTTTTTATAATAATTATTATTTGGATTTAGAAGAGAGGGATTTGAAAAAATCGATCCTCCAATTCAAAATTCGTCAGAATTTTCCCTCTTCTCAATTTTAAATGAAGAAATTACTTCAATCAGTCTTTGGAGTAGAAGTAGTATTGCGAAGAAGGAATATTTTTGAATTATGATAGAAAAATTGTTTACATTTTCTATTGCAAATTCATCCTTTTTGAGTTGAAAAATCAACTGCTTGTTTAAAATTCAAACTTGTTTGCTGAGAGTTAAATTTTTATGCTGCATTATTTCGATTCAAAATCCACCTCTGGTTGAAATTGTAACTACTTTTTTAAAAATCAGTTCATCTTTTTCTGGTGAAAATTCAAGTATTGAGTTGAACATTGATTTTGGAATTCGGAGATTAAACTGTTTCTTGAAGAATTTATGTACTTAGTGGAACAATTGCCTTTTTTGTAGAAAATTCATCTTTGTGGTCAAAAACTCATCTTTTTGCTTAAAATACATATATTCATTTGAAAATTCATCATTATACCTAAAAATTCATCAGTTTGGTTGAAAATCGATTTCTTCAAATGAAAATTTAACTGTTTCATATTTAGTGGAAAGTTGAATTTCCAAAATTCGACAGTTCGTTAAAATTGGAAAATTCTTATATTTTGTTGGAAAATTATCTTCTTCTTCGGAAGTAATATTCTTCCTAAAAAATTCTTCTTTACGGTTAACAATCCAAGTTTTACTGTCAAACCTTTTTTATTTTAATCGAACATTCATCTAGTTGAGAACTATTATGTTTGATTTAAAAATTTGTATTTTCATAGTTCAAATTTCAACCTATTTGTTGTAAAATTGTCTTTTTGGTTTAAAATTCAACTACTATAGTTAAATATTTCAAATTTTATTTGATTCTTCAACATTTTGTATAAAATTGTAATAATTTGTTTGAAAGTTAGTTTTTTTTTGTTTGTTGAAAGTTTTATTTTCTTTCAAGTATTTTTTCAAACTAAAAATTGTACTAATTCTAATCGAATATTCCATAGTTTTAGTTGAAAATCCAATTGTTTAATTTAACATCCATTTTTTTCTTTTAAAAATTCGAGTATCCAAATTTTCGTTGACAATTTCTCTTTTTCAGCACAAGTTAATTTATCTTTTTGAAAACTCAACTCCTTTAGTTGAAGATTCTTTGTTCTAGCCTAAAATTCTTATGCTTGGTTTGAAATCGGTTTTTTAAATTAAAAATTTTAGTTTTCTATTTGTGGTTGGAAACAGTTATTTTTTTGAGTTCGAAATTCGACTATTTTGTTGAAACGTTGTATTTTTTATTGGAAAATTATTCTTCCTATTCGGAATATCATCTTCATGCTTGAATTTCATGGTTGAAAATTGAAGTGCTCCAGTTAAATATTTATCTTTTTATTTGAAAATTCGTTTTCTCGGTTGGAAAATGAACTATCTGGTTGGAAATTAGTTTTTTTGTTATTGTAAATTGATTTTTTCAATTAAAAGTTCAACCGTTTCAACTCTCGTAAAAGAAATGATATTTTTTGTCGAAAATTGGAATATTTTTGTCAAAATTGATTCATTTTGTAATTTTTTATCTGTTGTGTTAAAGGATGTTTAGAAAGAACATCATGAATAAGAATAAAAATGTTTCCGTTTTGCGAAAAATATAAATATTTCACTCCAAGTTGACCGGGGAAATTAAAAAACTTGACCGTGAAAAACCGGGAATTTGAAATCGTCCGCCGAATCGCCACCTTGAGAATGGAATTGAATGTCAGGAATATCAAGGGATATAGAGGAATGAAATAATTTTCGGAAGATTTTGAAGATTTCAAGTTATCCTAAAAGAGTGAACGGAATACCAAAGGACTTCGAAAAAAATATCCAGGGATTTTCACGTATTTTAGCAGATTTCAATAATATATTTATCGATTTAAAAATATTAAGGAATATGAATAATATCTTGATATAAATATTAAGATATAAGGAATTTCGAGAGATTCAGAATGATTTTCATAGATTTCAAAGAAGTTTTAAGCGGTTTTAAAGTTATCAAAGGAATTCGCAGATTTCCTATTATGCATTCCCATAAAATTTTGCAATCTAGTGTACACCAAAAATCCGAGTAATTAACTCCTCGAAGATAGTATATTAAATTTTAAATCTAAAATTGAATATGTTTTTCAGATTTCCAAAAATTCTTTTCCAATGAGTATATGTTTGAAGAAAGATGTTGTCTATGTGGGAGACACAGCTGCCAAGTTACACATTTTGGATGTAAAGAAGGATTTTGAACCAGTCAAGTGTTATAAAACTGAACATGAAAAAGGAATCACGGGCGTTCATTGTTCTGCTGGTTGCCTTATCACCAGTTCCTTGGATAAGACTGTGCGGGTTTCGAGTCCTACTGATCCTCCGCAACCATTGACTACTTTGACTTGTGGTTATGGCGAAATCGCCAGTGTAAGTAATAATATCATTGCGTGATTTTTTGAATCACAGGAAAAGAAATCGATTTCTCGATCCTATGGCAATACCCTGGAGGAAGATTCGAATAGGAATGCAGTCCGAATCTTTCCAAGTTATTCCAAAATCTGTATATGGGACATTCTTTCACAAATCGTACAGGTTTGGACGAAAGTTGACCAACCCATTTTTGATTGAGCTAATACTTTTTTTACAAGTTCTTTATCAAAAATGAGAAGATACGTAATTGAGGATTTTTTCATTTTGTAATTTTCTAAGAAATAGGAGGGGTTAAAAATTGAGAATTTGATTTGAGACTATTTTTTTAAATTGCATAACTCCTGTTCTATTTGAGCTAGAGACATTATTCTCTTTTCATTCGAGAGGTAAAAGAACGAGCTTTAATTAAAAATCATCCCAAATATATTATAAACAGATTAAAATTGTTATAAACAATTAAAATTTTCGAAATCATTAGCGAAATCATTATTACTATCGGAAAAAATTTAATGTATCTAGCGGTGTCGAGCGCGGAACCTCATACCGGCGCGTATCACATTGCACGGCTGATTTTCTTCTTTGATATCATTTTTCTCTTAAATATGAATGATTATTATATATTTTCAAATTATTAATCTTATTTCTTATACAAGATAACTTTATTAAAAATTCAAGAAATAAATAAATAATA